>PNEQ01013441.1:0-52588 GCA_003012365.1 Medauroidea extradentata
TTTCCCACTATGAGCCACCCGGGCTTTGAGTCATCGGCCAGCCCTCAAGGTGTTACGAAACAGCCGCCGACCACTGGCCTCCAGGAACATGGCACGCAACAATATATATATATATATATATATATATATATATATATATATATATATATATATGTATGTATTTATATATATATATATATATATTTATTTATTTATTTATTTATTTATTTATTTGTTGTAGGCTACAA
The DNA here is from genome assembly GCA_003012365.1 of Medauroidea extradentata. Taxonomy (NCBI): domain Eukaryota; kingdom Metazoa; phylum Arthropoda; class Insecta; order Phasmatodea; family Phasmatidae; genus Medauroidea; species Medauroidea extradentata. The sequence goes on from PNEQ01013441.1 coordinate 228, forward strand.
CGGCTTCTACGGAAAGACAAAATATATGTATTTTAATTATTGATATTTTAAAATTTTAATTAAAAATTGCAGCAATTATTTTTTAATACAACGATATATTATTTTTTGTTTTTATGTAGGAGACGTACAACATGGTTATTCTCTTTAAATTTTTTTTCAGTTTGGTGTGTCAGTTGGTTTAAGTGGCGGTCACCAAACCGTAAAATGCAAATTTTGACGTTTACGAGTCATTACGAAAAAAAACTGTGAGAGGTAAAAATGATTCATGAGAGCAAAATTTTGTCACAATTTATGTCTAAAATAATATGAAAAATATCTGGTACAAATATTAAAATAAAAAGAATTACGTTGAAAACTGAGGTAGCCACGCCTTATGTGAGGCTTGTAGACTGATGCTGTCACATCGTTAGGGCCACGATCTTAGTTTGCTTCTGTGTCTTATCTGCACATCTGTACTTCTGCTTCGTAGCCAGTGATTGGATGTTTTGCCTCTCGCGTGTTTTGGAGTTCTACCCGTAAATTACAGACGTGTGGTGTTGCAGTGACCTTATTGTGATTTGCACTGACAAATGAGAGACGTCACTTTACAAAGACACGCTGCCGATAACCATGAAGCAGAGTTGCAGATGTTCACGCGAGGCACTGAAACTAACTGGGACAAAAAGATATTTTAGTGACAAAATTGTCGTCGTACATATTATAACTTGTAACAGATTTATTTCTATTGGCACTTATAAATTATAGTCTCGCATTTTCCACATGTTATGTTGGGTAGGTTAATGAGTGGGAATTGAGTGTACTTGTTGGCCTAAGTTATATAATGTTGCAACATGTGTAAGGAAAAATTAATATGAAAACTAAGAGGTAAAAAAAAAACATTATTTATTATTTACAGCTACATGTTTTTTGGAGCCTTCCGCAAAGAATTATTCACAATATGTGAATTAAATCACTCAGACTTTATATGTAACAATTTTAAAAATAAAGATTGATATTTGTATGTAACTCCTCCGCATTTGCATTGTTAGAAGAGCATCAGTTTCGAAGGAATTTTCGAATCAGTTTCTGCGAAGCTTCAATATCCTACCCTTATGAATATTGCATTAAAGTTAAGATTATGTAAATCCTTAACTTCCTAGCCAAATACCAAACTGCCTCCCGAAATTTAATTATTTATTCAAACGCAGGATCACAAGGGTAAAAGCTGACAGAAGGAGTGAGCCAGCACCCAAGAGGAAACTGTCATTTGTACGGCGAATAAAAAGATGAAAAACTACTTCCTCTTGAATGTTAAGTCCCCCTTCCAACTCCCCCTATTTTTCGTGCCCCCTACTGACTCTTCTATTGAAAATCGACCCTTTTAACTCTCTGTAATCATCAAAATTTCCGATACGATAATCCCGCACTGAAATCTGTGTTGGGCCATTTGATAAAGAAGGGGAGGTTTTAAAGGGGGTGGCAAACGAAGAGGGCGAACATAAAGGAGCAAAATTTACAACACGTTTTAAATGGAGAGGAAAAAATTATGAATAGTCTCGAGAGTGAAATTAATATTAAGTTCATGAAATAAGCTATAGTTTAAGATCTCTTGCACACATACATCTGCGTGTTTAAAACTGTCATTTTCAAGTAACGCTTAAAATTAACTAAATGGTCAATTTTATTGTGTAATGTGTTAGAATTATGAAATAATTGGTGGTTAGCATAAAATTTTAGTATTAAAGTTGTTTTTCTAACATGTAATGCGCGATAGTGTTTCAGTTGATCCATCGTTAATTCATTAATTTCAAAAAATCGGAATAAGGTCTATTCCATACATTTATAGAATTACATATAAATATGTCAACACAAACACATATTTTCACATTAATAAAATATAGCCCCAATATAACATGTTGTAAATTAACATTGTTGTGTTGCTCTGATCTGTGACCCGATTACTATTCATAATAATTAAAGTCACAGGCCAAAAATTATGTCAAGATTTAGATCAATTTCTGATATCACTAACATCAAATCACAGTTTGGTGTCATAAACTAATATTTAAATTGCCTTTCTCGCTGTGAACGGCGTATTTTGTGATATTATTTAAGGCAGCTGATTATATAAAATTACATGAATTCGGTAATCGACAGTTAACACCATGCAAATGTAGTTAACTGGAATCCTGTAAAATTCGCGGGTTTCTCGACCAGCCGGCAGTCATGATTGCTATTGATTCATGGTCTTCAAAGGCGAGTTTCATAAACCGTGACACAATCTTGAGATCAACTAACGCGTGTACAAGCATTCGAAACGTATCTTTTCATCAAACGAACTCGTGAAATATTCGTGTTTCAACTTTTAGATAAACACTACCCATGACAACACTAATCGAATCTCTGGTACAAGTTGCCAAGAGTTATTGTTTTTAACATTTTCCTGTAGTAATCTTAGTCAACGTCAATATTTTCGACGGGTATGATTACATATTTTTAGCGGAAAAAGCAAATGTTTACTAAAATGTGTAGTAACGATCTTTGCTTATTCATGTATCCTATATGACAGGTGCGTCACTATTGAATGCTTGTGATTTGTCAGTTAAAAGCTTAAGGACGTTGCCTACCTCAGAGCCACGACGGCAGCCAGGATGAATGTTTACATTGTAAATTATATTCGGTGGGGCTCAGTCACATATTGTGATAACTAGGGTCCCCTGATTTTCGCGAAAAGAATTTTGCCCCACTTTGTTTCAATGACTTACGAGCTCATCTGCAGTTCTACTTCATGGTTATTGGCAGCGTGTCTTTGTGAAGTGATGTCTCTCATTTGACTTCGCCAATCACAATAACGTTACTACAACTTCACAAGTCTGTGATTTTCCAGTAAAACCCCAAGACACGTCAGAGCTAAGACGTCCAATCACTTATTATGAAGCAGAGCTGCAGATGTGCACGTAAGTCACTGAAACAAAGTGGGGCAAAATTATTTTCGCAAAAATTGGAGGTCCCAGTGATAACGCTTCTGAACAGAACTCGTTTTATGCATCGCGAAAAGGAAAATATTGCTATGTTGACAAAATCGCTAGGAAATTATTGAATAGCCGTTTTTTAGTGATTTCAGTGCGTAAAAAAGGTATTTATGCTCACAGTTTAAATATATTGAAAAATACTCCATAAGAGATCCTTTAGCAACGGGCGAGGCACCGAGATGGATAAAAAAGTAAGTGGAGGCGTATATGTAGCTTCAACACGCACTGAACTACTTCGGAAATAATTTAACATGTAAGTCCCTACGCTAAATAAAGAACAACCTGCATGAAAACACTCTTCGGCTCTCACGGTACCTTATCAATATGGTCAGGATCTTTCCGCGAAAAGAATTTTGCTTCAGTATGTTTCAGAGCCATTCCTGCTTCATATAGTCAGTGAGTGTGTGTTTTAAATCTTACGTGTCTTTGGGTTCTACCCGCAAATCCACATAAGAGTGTTGTTGCATTATTTTTCACCGGCAAATGAGAGACATCACTTCGCAAAGCCACGTTGCCAATAACCTCGAAACAGAGCTGCAGATGTGCACGTAAAGCACTGAGGCAAAATAGGGCCAAATTATTTTCGCGAAAAATGCATGGCCCTACTTACTAGTTATCAAATGTACAACTGGCCAATTATTGGAGCATCAGCTAATTAGCAAATCTTGAATGCGTGGCAATATTGGTACCAAATTCACATCAGGTGTGTCTTAGGCGTTGCTTCCAGGATTAGTGCAAGAAATGGAGTGGTGTCATAGGGTAGATTCCACGGGAAAAAAATCAGCAGTCAGTGAAGGAACTACGTGAGCGGGTGGACAGAGGGAAGGTATTGCAGCCTAGACTACCCGTGAAATACACTTGCAAGAAAATTTTACCCAAGGCCACGGAGATTACTTAGGATCGCTAAATTAAGAAAAATAGTGAGTGTACATATCATAATTTCAATTTGATGTTTTGCCTTAAAGGTAACATTTTCGTACTCGTTTAAAAGATCAACTACTCAGCTGAATTCGCCAATAACTAATTATGTGGCTAAATTTTTATAGGACAGGTTAAAATTCTAAACGCAAGAACATTTCTGCCACGATTTCGGTGGGTTTGAATTAAAATGTTAACACTCCCCCGGGGGAATTTGAGCCAATAAAAAATGTATTCGTAAACAATGAACTAATTCCGTCCTAATATTAGGGCATGGCCTTGGCGGTCTTCTCCCTCCAAGGCAATCTGGGTTCGATTCCCGGAGGCGATTATTGCATGTGGCAATCATACTGGACGATGCCGCCGCCCGTCTGGTTTTTCTCGAGAGTTCGGGTTTCCTTTCATTCCGGCGCTTCTCCAAGCTCACTTGACAACATCCATCACCAACGCTGGAAACCTTGCCTTTAAGGAGGGCGTATTTTTTCGCGTTCGAGTCCAACAAACGTGGAGAGCTTAAACCGAGGAGAGCTTAGGGCGAATTAGCATGCGCATCACGCCTCATCCCAACTTACTAGCGCAAGTCACTGTACTGCCGGGCAATCTTCTCGCCGATAACGCTCATCTACGAACTGTGGTGGCTAGTAGGTTGTTGCCAGGGAGGATAAAAGTAGCAGAGAACTGTACAGGATTGTGTGCTAGTTGACGCTACAGCCACTGACACGCTGGTATGTAGGTGCCGCTTATTACTGACTGGTCATAACACAATAATTAGCCAGTGGATATTTCATGGCACGGTACGTTCACAGGAGTGTACAGTTCTAGGCAACTGGTGCCCTACCTGCCAACAACCCTCGAGCCGCCACTGTCTATGAGACATTCAATGATGAAACTATTATATTTATGACGTAATATCAAATTTGAAGTATACTTGTACCCACCTGTACTTTTTTAACACTCTAAACCTAAATAAAATGACTAAAAAGGACCGTGAAAACAACCACTTTCGCAATTTCCGGCGACAAAAAAAAACATTCTATAAATATCAGTGGATGTCCTGGTAAAGGTATATAGGAGCGTAACGTCTTTTGACATAACTCCCGTACGTTGGGTAGTTTTCGAATAAACTTGCATTGGCCGAAGCCCTGCACACCACGCGTCGGCCACCTCAGCCTCTGACCAAGATTGCTTTCCTCCTACCTGCTCTGTTGTGCAAGTAGCCGCTCATCGGGGCAGCAGCCCAGTGACGAGAATGCAGTGTAGCCTAGCTACGGAAGGTCACTGAATCTCGCGAAATTTTCCTCTCCCTGGTGATTACGTATAATTGCGGCCGTAAACTGCGCGCTCCCGTCTTGGCGCGCGACGTTGAAACACTGTCGCGGTCAGGGCGGGGAAGGTTGAGAATCTGCGGCGGCACCAGAGGTTTGCGGAACCTCGCCGTTCTTCAAGAGCGCCAGCCTCGCCTCGGAAGAAGAGGGTTGGGCGAGGCTGGGATGGATCGTCGGTTGACGGCGAAGAGGGGTGGGGGGAGTGGAGCTCCGGCAGCCATGTGGCACGGGGTGACATCTCGGATTAATCGGAGGTCGCTGCCGTTAAATTGGGCGCGCAATGATTAGAAATATGAGCGGGGGTGAAGGACGAAGGAGACGGGGCCGCATTGTTCCTGGGCAGTGGCAGCATCAAACCCACCCCCAACTCCGAGAACCACCCCCCGCCGCTCGCTCGCATCACGGTCGGCTTCATTTGCCCTCAGTAATTGGGCTCCCCTACCCCCTCCGCGTATTATAAGACCGCCACCCTCCCGACGAGGGGCTGGAGTGCGAGCGACCGAGGGGTCAATTAGATACCAGGCCCGGGGTTAGCCATTGATGAGCGGAGGAAAACACCCTGAGGACCGCTGCCACAACTAACAATGCGCCGAGGACGTAATGCGACTTCTGGATTAGAGATTGAAGGGACGGCATTCCTGGGCAGAGCGTGTGATGCCCTCTCTTCTCCCGGTAAAACACTGCTTCACGTCGTTCATGATCGTCCTGGGTACAAAACACTGAGCGTGTTTCAGTTATACGTGCAGCGACTGGTTTTTGGTGGAAAGAATTTTGCAACAACGCACCTTACGTACACATCTGCAGCTTTGCTTCGTGGTTACTAGCAGCACGTCTTCGCTTAGACACGTCTCTCATTTAAGGCTACTGTACACTATGTTTCGTACAAGTTTGTACACTCTGTTTCGTACAAGTTTGGTAAAATTTGACAGATATTTATCGGCAATAATTTTTAATATGTTGTGATTTGTGGCACAATGAAATACAAACTTTACCGTATAAATGGTGAATTGGACATTTCTGTCTCATTTAGGAACTAAAAATGTCTTGCATTGTACCACAAATCGTAAAATATAAATAATTATTGCCCATAAGTAGCTGTCCAATTTTACCCATCTTATATGAAACAGAGTATAGCACCATTCGTCTGTGATTTTTCTGTATAACCCCAATCAAATGAGAGTAAAAACATCTTATCAATGATCACAAAGCAGAGTTGCAGATATGCACATTAATTAAGGCACCGAAACCAAATTTTGTAAATATCCTGTTATTAACAACTAAGTCAACGCAAGAATTTTGTGTGCTAGGACTACATATTTTGTTAATTAATTTGGTTGTGTTTAAATACGAACCAAACTTAAATTTCTGAATGATCAGTTTCAGTAAATTTAGAATGTTAGTAACGTATATTTTAATAAAATTTTTAAATTACTTCGTCTCTATATTAAAACTACAGTAATGGTTTCGTGCTTATTCAACAAGGTGCAGGAATTAAGGTTATGATATTTCAGTTTACACAGGGCCTGATTGGCGAGTTTGTGACTGCCTGAACCGTCCAACATCCAAGAAATTTTAGATTCCGTCCGATTTGCAAGTATTGAAAGAAAACGAAAGCCATCAAACCTCCTGAAACAAATATAGCCGCGATAGTGACGTTTCTGTGATGTCACTACCATCAAACTTTATTTAACCAACTTCATTTGAAGCGGTTTGAAGGAAAGTATGATAGTGTGACAGGGACTTAATATACATACGGGTTATTGGAGGTAGAAAGTAGGTATGGTAAAATTGTTTCTTGTACAACAATGGTGTCGTTCCTGCACAGATTTAGAAAACAGTCAAATGATATTTTAAACCATTCCTAAACAATAATGGAAGTTTTGAATTTCCAACAGTATGGACCACATACAATAATTTCGTTTGTAAACAGAGAAAGTGTTGAACATTGTTAATGTCAAAATCTGGTTAGGTCTACATCTGTATACATTTGAGTTTTAAAAAATTAATAGGTTCAGTACCATTGATTTATGGGAAACAATTTTATCATGTCTACTTTCGTAACACTTCTATATATCGTTGGGGCAAATTGACAATTTTTTTTTCTTAGAATGATGTGTACTGATGCTACCAGACTTTATAGTAACAATGCACAAATTTGCTCTGAAGTGTGATAACTTATTCTGTGTATATAAAAAATTATTTCCTTGCTATTTAGAACGTTTACGCAGTACAGACTTTAACTTAACGGAATAGTTGTAATGATGATGGATAGCTCAGAATGTGTTTAAACTAAAGAGTTCTAGGTCAAAATACCAGTGTAAACAAAAATTAAAAAAGAATATTTCTGACAGTGTTGGGTTGCATCAAAAGAGTGTTTATAACATACGCATGCAGTTTTGAAAGTAAATACTATTCCACAAACCTCTGGAATGTGTTATTTTTTCGTAAGGAAGCATATTTTGATACGTACAAAAGTTTTGTTAAAAGACTTGATTCAGACACACTGCGACGAAGTTCTCGGTCGAGGTAACCAAGGTATCAGTTAAACTCGAATAAACTATAAGAAACAACATTTTCGGGTAGATGCGTGCAACTTGAGCATATTTCATCACATCAGAAAACAAACTGCCTCACTTCCATAGTTAACCAGTTAAGGGTAGTGGCATTTTGCAGGTTTGGATTAGCAACTTTTATTTTAAGTTACTCAAGTAGTCAAAACAAATTTTTTTCCAACATTAGAAACTACACACACTGATGAAATTAATTTCTGTTTTTCTCTTAGTATAGTAATATCATTTTTTTTTATGTGTTAACTTGTTTGTTACAAGCGTATTGTTGACCAATTTTAAGACGCAATTGTTCACACGGTAGTCGTTAAGTATGGTTTAAACTAATTAAATATACAGGTGGTCAAAAACAAAATAATAATCTCACAACGCGAATACTAACCTAACTATAAGTGGCAAAATTTTGTGCGACTTATTTTACGTGCACGGTGTGGCAACACTGCTCGGAGAATGTCACTTTTTGCGCTCTACGTCGGGGTGATATTTTATGTCGACGAGTAAACGTAGACTCATGCTAGGGATTTTAACCTGCGCCCATAATATGCTGGTCAGAATAGTAGTAGTAAGATAAGACAGCTGTGGAGCGCAAGACGGGACTAAGTACAACGCTAAGTTGTTCATGTAAAATGTCATCGTACAACATTTTGCCACCAACATTTCCGTCTCCACTTTAGTCCAGGATCCGTGTGGTGTAATTATTACGCTGTTGTTTCTGGACGCCCTTTATTGGATATAGTTATTAAGAGCACGGTTAAGTTAGTTACACACACAACATTATAGTATATCCTCCCCTCTCCAGGAAATTTCAAATTTTAAGAGGCTTCAATATGATTACCTTCACGTTTCGACTACATATAACTATCGTAAACTAGGGTTATTTTGTAACAGCAAGGGTGGATTGCGACAGTTGGAAATGTTTACTTAGGGGAAGTTTAGAGGACAAATTTCAAAATTTACATTAATCACTTAAACGTATGGTATTCAGTACACAAACAGAGTTAATTAGTTATTCAAACCGCAGAAAAATAAAACTTGTTCTGTGTCACAGTCACCCTTGTTGTAACAAAGTAACCACACTTTACATGCAACACCACATCAAAAATGTATTTTATTGCTGTGCCCAGAGTCACTGTTTATATGATAAGAAAATTTCACCTGTTTGTTTTATTGCCTTACGTGCACAATTGCAGGTCTGCTTCATGGCAATTGTGTAAAGGCGTCATTCACATGACTGTGCCAGTCAGGATTAGGTTACTGCGACACCACACGTCTGTGATTTGCTGTTGAACCCCGAGACGCAAAGTGTTGAGAACATCAACCTACTGTATTGTTGTGGACATACGTCATTGCAATACTATGTCGTTCCAGAAATACAATGTGAGACTAAGAGAAAAAAACATACTAAATACGAAAAAATGAGAAAGACAAGCCTAGCTTGGATGTAGTCAACACATCCATGAACCAAAACAACAGAATATATATGAAATATCCCACGAAAAAACATAACGTGTTTGTTTTCTGAACAGCCCTATACAGTTGGCGCATGAACATTGTTGCAGTGTGTTAGGAGAAAGTTTTTTAAAGAAATACTACTAAACGTGTGTTCGATATATTTATCAGTATAGGTACGTCAATTTCGCAGATACATTCTGGATCAGGTTGGACGCCAAAATGTATACATCATAATCACGTGTGTTATTAGCTGGCGGCTGTCATGAAACGCATTTGACTACCGCAAGCCAGTAGTAAATAAGTAGAGATGGTGAAATGTCGCGAATTCAATTATCTGTATGTTAGAATCAAATATTCTATGCATGCTCAAGCCCCGACCATTTGTCCACCAGCTGCTACTCAGTGAAACAGTAGAAAGTGAACGAATACACGGGACTTGAGTATGCATAGGATATTAGATTCTAACATACAGATCATTGAATTCGCAAAATTTCACTATCTCTATATAAGGAAATAATTCCTATCGCGTGCTACTCGCTTGTAAGGTTGTAAACCAATGAATAATCGACTGTGTCTAATGCGAGTACAGAACTGAGAAATCTAGGCTACTGCCAGATGAATCCGCGAAATTGACGTACCTCTAATTTATATGCAAAAAGAATACACGTTTAATAAAACGGTTTTCAATTTTTGTATTCTAGATATCATGCTTATAAACATAATTTCGGGGTAGCTCAAAACGGCTAAAAAAATAATTTTTTTAGACTGCTGTAAAGTAAAAAAAATATGAACCGGAAACGTAAAATAAAAATAGATAGTTCGCGCTGAACTTAACGACGAACTTTCCATAAATAAAAAGTGTGGTTACTGCTTAAAGTCTCACGGGTAAAAAGGCACTGACCAAAACACTGCACGCCGTTTTCGCACCACGAGCATAAAAGCGATGCAGTTGTTGTCGCACAACGCAGTGGCGGCTCGTGGGTTGTTGCCAGGTAGGGCTGCAGTTGCCAAGAGCTGTACAGGATTGTGCGCTGGTTGACTCTACAGCCACTGGTATTCTGATGTGCAGATGGCCCTTACTACTGAGTGGTCACACGCATCTAGTATAGTGTGGGACTCAGCTCTGGGACCCTGGCTTGGGAAGGTCGTGTTGTTTATAAGCAGGCCTAGATGTCAGGGCGAGGTCTGCTACTGGCAATGTGTTAGAAGATCTAGCTGGGAACATTTCTTGCCGACAACATCCCTCATTCCGACAAAACCTGCTTCCATACAACCCCACGTTCCCTCACTGCCAGGGTTCCAGACCTGAGCCCCGTACTAGCCGGCCAATATTTCATGGTCGTTGGTCTACAGAGCGATCATCAAGAGTGTACAGTTCCGACTATCTGCAGCCCCACCTGGCAACAATCCACGAGCCGCCACTGCGCACAAGTCAGTATAGTTCTTATCGCCTGCCTGTTTCCGTACCGCAGACATGACATCTAGCGCCTGCTGCATAGGGCTCTTAATCTCTTTGAAGTAACATGTTTAAAACTATCGTTAAATATGGCATTAACTAGCGTACAAGCGCGAGCCCATGGCCGTCTTTAGTGCCAATAAGGCTAGATCATTAGTCAATCCTGCGCACTGGCGGATCAGGAAAAGTCGTTGCCGTCTGAAAGACCAAAGCGCTATCAACACTTGCAATTACAAAATTATCCTGAGTTTTAGTTGTTGAAACGAATATGTTCCACGATTACGTTTGCACTTGTAGCATTGAAGTGCTAGCATAGATCTCGGAGCCAATAAAGACCATGAGTTGTGTCGATGTTGCCGTCTTACAAATAAACTAATAAAATAACAAATGAAAGTTATTTTTTATACACAGGACATAGACAGGATGTGCAAAATTCCATGTCAATATTCTAGGGAAACAATCCTCACGTGTAGAGGAACTAAAGTGTTATATGAACATAGGTCCAAAAACGCACCGTTTCTGCGCTACAGTTGGCAATACATGACATAGCGCGCGGGTAGGATCATGTTGCTGTAGGGCATCATTACAGCAGTACATAACATGTTACTATGCCACACACTACGCCACTAACACACAGACAGTAGGAACAACTATGACACAGCAACATATCCTACCAGCGCGCTATCAACCATACGTCATGTACTGCCAACTGTAGCGCAGAAACGGTGTGTTTTTGGACCTATGCTCATATAACACTTTTTGTTCCTCTACAAGTGAGGATTGTTTCCCAAGAATATTGACATGGAATTTGGCAACGTCCTATATATAACTATACGTCGGTTTCATTACTAATAATACCACAATTTACCTTTCTGTACATACGAGCTAGGTGGAGCAGTCAGTGGTTAAACACTCGCACTTTCACAAGGGAGGATTCGGGTTCGATCCCCGGCTCCAACAATCTTGATTTCGGTTTACAATGGTTTCCCGAAATCGCTCCAGGCGAATATTGGGATGGTTTCTTAAACTGGCTTTGGCCGACTCCTACTCGCTTTTCCCTGTGTTCCTCTACAAATGCTTTGTGCAGCTCGAGGGTACGTGATATATAAATATGAATATATCTCCTACATTGTACACGATGACTGTGAGGGTTAAAGCGACTCTTCTCGGCAAGTTGGCAAGTGGTAAGTGGGCCTTATATCTGGTCGAGATCGAGGTAATTAGAGACTGTGACACTCATGTTGGTACAATGACAGGAACTGAGAGATGATTCGGCCATGCCTTTGTTAAGAAACAATCTCAACATACGCCTGGAGCGGTTTCGGGAAACCGTGTAAAACCGAAATCAGGATGGCCGGAGCCTGGAATCGAACACGAGTCTTCCCGAATAGTAGTCCAACGTGTTACCATTGCACCACCTCGCTCCGTGTTCTTAGCAGCTTTGCCACATCGAAGGTCGTGGCTTTCTGCTACAGCACTGCTCAGAAGTTTAAGACCATCCGGTCAAACCATCAAATACCTCATAGGACCTAAACCACTGACGCAATAATCATGACAATTATTCTGTAACTTCTTACACAAAGAATAGTAAAGTACCCAGGATGGCAATGGATACATCAAGTATTGTTAAACTGTTATATTTTTCGAGAAACTTAACTGCAAAGCCACAACTACCACATTTTTAATATAAAAAAAATATTATATCTTATATTATTGGAGTTATAATCACGGTTAATGTTTCGTTGTTGCAGTAAGGTATGCTTGTCGTTTTGGAACTACAATTTTTTTTTCAAAAGCTGATATAAAAGATTTAAATAATTTAGCCACCTGTAAAATGGAAAAATCAAATTTTTTACTGTGTTCATAAATTTATTAGATGTTCTGCGCTGACACCGCAAGCGCACCAAATTGTACTGCTAGTTAGAGCGGAAGATGAATTGCACGCAAGAAGAAAGAAGTTCTCAGGTAGTTAACTCAGCCGTAACGTTTTAATTTTTGAAAATATACATTTTTCATACGGATAAAAGTGCACGTGTTTTTGATAGTATTTTTATTTATTTATGCATTTATTTCGAAACTTATTCGCTGTTACCAAACTGACAAGCGCACTTCACTACAACAATGAAAAATTGTACGTGGTTGTAACTTCACCGATAGACACGCATTTTTTTTTTTTTTTTTATATCACATAAAGTGCTTTCAAAATTCATGACTGTTTCATTGAACATAGCAACTTTAATTTTTTTTTTAAATGTGTAAGAAGTTACAAAAAATTTCCAATTGTTCTTTGCGGCAAAACTTTCGGTGTTATATGCGGTTTCATGTATTTGCACAGTAGTCTTGAACTTTAGAAGTGTGCTGTATGGCCAGCTATGGCAAACCGTCTCACTCTACTGCGATACTTCTTATCAGCCGGGGGATACAGAGTGAGAACATTAGGCATGCACGAGTACACGGTGGTTACAACAAGTAACCCTGTCCTGCACATTACCTCTGCTGTTAGCAAGTTTACTGTTAAGGGCTTGTTACCGAGTTTTTTTTCAGACTGGTGCCAATAACTCAAATATTTTTTAACCAAAAGTTTTGAAAAAAAATTTGAGTCAATGTGCAATCACACGATGCACGATACTGTGGACGCGTTTTTTAAAATAATGTACCATTCGCCAGCAAAAAAATAATTTCCTTCATTTTTGCTTATTTTCACGACGAAAAACGTGGTACTTTGGGTAATGAAATCTAAAAAAACCGTTCAGTATAATTCTACAAAAAAATTCAGCTACAAATTATAACACATAAGTGTCAAAACTGTGCAGCGAAATTTTGATATGAGTATTAGGTAGCAATAAAAAAAATATTTTCGAAATCACTGCAAAACTCCGTAACAAGGCCTTAACGTTATACCGGGGGACTGAGATTGGCGCACGAAGGCGATCCGGGTTTGATTCTAGGCTGTGTTGGTCCCAGGATTTTCGCATATGGGAATCGTGTCGGATGATGCCGCTGGTCAGCGGGTTTTCTCGAGGATCTCATGTCCCCCTTTCTTCTTCATTCCCGCGCTTATAGCTTATACATAGGGACCCCTGTTTTTCGCGATAATAATTTTGCCTCACTTTGTTCCCGTGCCTTACGTGCACATCTGCAGTTCTGCTTCGTGGTCAGTGATTGGATATTTTAACTGTCAGGAGCCTGGGGATTCTACCGGTAAATCACAGACGCGTAGTGTTACAGGGACGTTATTGTAATTGGCTCAGCTATATGAGATACAGCTCATCACGTAGACACGCTGCCAATAACCATGAATACAATTGCAGATGTGCACGTAACTCACTGAAACAAACTGGGGCAAACTTCTTTTCGCGAAAATCTGGGGTCTGTATACGTACATAATGTCACATCTCACCATAGCTAAAGGTCTATAGGCCTATGTTACAATCTGACCAAAATCTCTCCAATCAATGAACGTTTTACATGTGGAGTTATGTATCATTTGTACTTACTCTGATGTATTTCATGTGTTCTAGTACAGTCAGATTAGTCACACGGTGACGCTCAGTGGTGAAACTTGCATGTGTTCCAAGGAAAGTGGGGCTAAGCAGTGACGGTACACATTCCTGTACTTTATATGAAACAATTACAGCCACTCATTTTTTAGAAGAATTTGGCAACAACTTTATTCTACATCTAAAGTTCACATTTACAACTCTCTTCCGAGGTCAGTGAATATATGTTCTTACTTATCAGTGCTTCGGGGTCCTTTCTACCTGCAAATCAGTGGCGTCGCGTGGAGTGTCCCAAGGTGTGCGGTGACCAGCAGTGACTATACACAACACTGAGTTGTCTGAGGAATCATTTGACTTGTATGGTCAGGAACACTCCACAGCCAGTAGCGTACAAGAAGCAAGGTACTTATAATATATACACCTTGGTCTCTGCAACAACACAACTGCTCAAAGCGTATAGTCGCTGCTAATACCGCACGCCTTGGAACACAGCCACGCTACGCCACTGCTGCAAATCTCTAGACATGTGAAGGTGAGAGAGTTTTATGGCACTTAAACAACGAGGTCTTAAGAGCCAATGAGAGTGAAGAGAGGCGAAGGGCCAACACAACAACACAGCATCTATGCCCGAGGCAGGAATCGAACCCAGGACGTCAAGCCCCGTAGACCGGCTCCTAATCGACTAAGCTACCGAGGCCAGCCATAGACATGTGGAGTTGCAGTAACCACGTTCTCATTGGCACAGTCAAATGAGGCCTCCTTCTGTACGAAGACACTCTGCCTCTAACTATGAAGCAGAGCTGAAACGTGCGCATAACGAATTGAAACACGTTGCTGCGGAATTCTTTTCACCAGAAATCGGTGACTACATGAATTATTAGTCTATTAGGTACAGTTACGCCAGTAGTGTTCAAGATGCGAGGAACAAACTCTCCAGTAACACGACTTCAGTGATAGGTAGAGAAAGACAATGGTACCTATATCACGAAAAGGTTATGTGCCAACATACCCTTGAAAACGATGTAGTTTCTTGCAACACGTATTTGATTCGGTGATATACTTCTGACCACGGCCGTAGAAGAACAGGTCTGGACACTCGCCTGGAAACTTGACCCCCTTGTTGTTTGGCTTTAGTTCACCAAGTTACCGAGAATATTGTGTTTTATTGGCGCTGATGTTTGCGCGGTCGGCACAAAATCCGCCTACTTCCTCCCCACTAAGATAAACAATTTATCATAACGTATTTTTTTATAAATTTATGAAATACTTCCTTCGTTCACAAATTTAAGAAAAGGCTCCAGCAAACTTTATATACTTTATAAATTTAACAATGGGAAAAAAGTGGACGGAGTTTGAGTCCAACTGCCCGGATTACAGCGCCAAAAAGTACGACATTATCGGTAACTTGACGAACTACAGCCAAACAACAAGGGGGTCAAGCAAAATACATTGTTAGATAGGCGAGTGTCCAGAACTGTTCTTCTACGACCGTGCTTCTGACACAACGTAGTTGTCTGCAGAGCAATAACAAACATCAAATATTACAATACCGGTATTATTATTAACTCAGTCAAATAGGGTAACAGCTCCACGTACAAGCTAAAACTAGTAATCTTCTTGTAAGCTGAACGTGTGTTTAAGTCTGGCAAACAGTCAAGTTTTCCCGCGATAAACCACCATCTCTAATGATAGAAAAAGATTCACGTTGTTGATTCCTACAGACTTTTCAGTACCACGTATCACGTGTATATTTGTGAAGACATGACAATGGCGAGGTTAATATTACCACGTAGCATAAAAACAGAATGGAATTTAACAAGAATTCAAGCTGGGAATTTATAAATGTTTCACAAACCACAAAAAAAAACTCTCATAAAATGCCCTGTTGCGCACATTTAACAAGACTCTGCGGTTCGATGGCACTGGGCTGAAGAGGCATATACACTTGACAACTCAGTACAACCACAGTCATCTGCCAACCACGTTGCGCTTTGTGTAGGAGAGAGTACCGTTCAGAACAGTTTTTAAAGGGCGCGGTCTACCTCAATTTTCATCACCTTTTTTTATTTTTTTTATTTGTACCAGATATATTTTTTTCTTATTTTAGACACAAAATGTGACTAAATTTGTCTCTTATAAAATTTTTTTATGTCTCATAGTTTTCGCGTAATTGCTTGTTAAATTCATATTATGCAAGTTTCCGTTCTAACGACTACACTAAAACAAACTGATAAACCAAACTCAAAAATATCAAAGTGAATAAGAACATTGCAGGCTACAATGTTATGTTCATAAAAATAAAGAATAAAAATTATTTGTGTTTTTAAAAAATGCTGACACCGAAAATAAACATTTAATAAATGCAATAACTTTTTTTAAAATACAAATAATGTTTATTCTTTAGTTTTATGAGCATGACATTGTAGCCTGCAATGTCTTTATTCGCTGTGATATTTTTGAGTTTGGTATATCAGTTGGTTTTAGTGTAGTCGTTAAAACGGAAACATGCAAAATATGAATATTGCAAGTCATTGCGCGAAAACTATGAGCGATAAAAAAATTTAATAAGAGCCAAATTTATTCACATTTAGGTTCTAAAATAAGAATTTTTATATATATATATATATATATATATATATATATATATATATATATATATATCTGCTACAAATAAAAAATTTAAAAATGGTAATGAAAATTGTGGCATAACGTGCCCTTAAGCTGGCATTGTAAGGGACCCGCACATTTATCTTTCATATCTGAAAGCAAACTGGACTCCAAATTACTGTATGTTTATTTAACTTCTGCCGCTGGCCGGTAGATTGTGAGGCACATCGTAAGGATTGTTTCACAAACCAATTACTAGAGATGATGTTTTATCGCGGGAAATCTTGACTGTTTGCTAGGTTTCAACACAGGTTCTGCTTAACAAAAGATTACTGGATTTCGCTTGTACGTGGAGCTGTTACCCTATTTGACTGGGCCGATAATATTTGATGCCGGTTATGGATCTGCAGACAGCTACGTTGTGTCTGACGTGTATCACCCAATCATATATGTTGCAAGAAACTACAGTGTTTTCAAGGGTATGTCAGCACAAAACATTTTCGCGATCTACTATCATCTCTACCAATAACTAAAGACGAGAAAAACTCTCGGGTTCACTGACCTTTACAAGCCTTCAAGACTTTATGTTTACTGAAACGGACAACAGCTTCTCATTGGCTGCTCGTTGAGACGGCGATACAGCATGGGTTGGGACCCCTAATTTTCGTGAAAAGAATTTTGCCCCACTTTGTTTCAGTGACTCACGTGCACATCTGCAGTTCTGCTTCATAATGAGTGATTGGACGTCTTAGCTCGGACATGTCTTGGGGTTTTACTGGCAAATCACAGACTTGTGAAGTTGTAGTAACGTTATTGTGATTGGCAAAGTCAAATGAGAGACTTCACTTCACAAAGACACGTTGCCAATAACCATGAAGTAGAACTGCAAATGTGCACGTAAGTCACTGAAGCAAAGTAGGGCAAAATTATTTTCGAAAAAATCAGTGGTCCCTAAACATTAGTGCGTCATCATTTCGTTGCTTCTGTATCATCGGCTCCTAACTCTCCAGGAGGTGTCAAATACGTCTAGGAACAACTACGAAAGTTACACATACTTACCGTGATTATAATTCTAGATTATGCTCGAAAGAAAACATGAATTTGTGAGGTCTCTACCAATTAAAAATGCACAGTCGTGAGGCGTGTACACAAAGATACGAAAGCCCGCAGCTAATGAGAGTGTTCGGGTGTAACGCGAAATTTTCACGTTTCTAAGCATAGTGGCTCATTTGATACCTGTGAAATTCACGCTTATTGGCTGCCCGAGGCTGCTGATGCCAGCACCGTGTATGTTTGACCTGACTGCCTGCTAGAAAGGTGGCCGCCTCACGCTGATTGGCGGCAGGCATTTCCGCCATTTTGCTAGCCAGCGAAGCCATTTTGTTGGCGTATGTGACTGATTTCGCCGTCCTACCAGCTATTTCACTTCTGTATTTCTAGATATTATGTGTCTAAACCTTGCGTAACCCGATTTTTGTGTTCTCTTTTTTAGGATATATTTTGGACCTTACTTTTCTACTTGGCAAAGTTAGGACCATGAATTTTTCGCGAAAATAATTTTGCGCCAGTATGTTTCAGTGTCTTACGTGCACATCTGCAGCTCTGCTTCATAGTCAGCTATTGGCTGTTTTATTAACTGTCACGTGTCTTGGTGTTCTACCTGCAAATCACAGATATGTGGTGTTGCAGTAGCCTTACTATGGTTGGCTCTGTCTAATGAGATACGCCCCTTCATAAAGACACGCTGCCTATAGCCATGAATAGATATGGTAAAATTTCGCGAATTCAATGACCTGCGTTTTAGAATCAAATATCATATGCATTTTCAAGCCCTGTCTATTCATTCGTTGTCTGCTGTTCCACTGAGTAGCAGCTAGCAGAGAAATGGTCGGGACTTGAGTATGCATAGGATAGTTGATTCTAACCTGCAGGTCATTGAATTCGCGAAATTCCAGCATCTCTAGCCATGATTCAGAGATGCAGATGTGGACGTAAGGCACCGATACAAACTGGGGCAAAATTATTTTTCCAAATTGGTCATGGCCCTACCTATAGTCATTTAAAAATAAATTACCTTGCGGATTGGTTCCTGTTTCGAATAACTACGTCCGATAGCCTACATCGCCTAGTCCTATACACGGACCAGTAACAACCAACTATCTGTGTCTGCTAAACGTGCAGTCGGATATAAATTGTTCGGGATAAAGTGAGCACTAAAAATTTAACATTTGAAAAATATCACTGGCTGTTACTGTATATAATTCAACATTAACTCTATAGTTGCCTTACTTCTTGTAAGGTTGGCAGCGAAATCACGCAACATAGCTCTATGTGTTTGCCTATTTAAATTCAACCATATTGAAACAAAAGTAACCGAAATCGACATAATTGTGTTTTATATAAGTAATAAATTCTTTATCAAACTGTACAGATGCTTAGTAACCACACAATAATTTATCTTAAACGCGCAGACATCAAGTGACGTGTTCAGAGATGTCCGACGTTCCCCATCGTCAGCCGTTAAGCGCGGAAGGATACCAGTTGGCCTGAAAATAGAACATCATCAGGGCATTTTTCAGTGTTTACTTTATCCCGGCCTATAACACGCAATAACGCACACAAAATATTTCGATAATTTTTTCTGGCTTGCAACCTTCAAAGGCTCGTCAAAACCGATGTCGTCAAGTCACAAAAGTGAGCGCGAAGGACACGTTTATGGCATTCAAAGTGATCAAGAATGAATCCGCTAGATTCACATACCTTTGGTCGTAATACAAGAATACACTCCGATTTGTAGAGTCTTAGATTTCGAAAGAAAATAATTTTACAGCAATTTGCTTCGTTCCCTTGTGAGTACATTTGTCGCTCTGTTTGATGGTCGGCGATTGGATATTTTTAAAACTCTCAGCGTCGCAGGGTTCCACCGCAAAGTCGCAGACGCGTCATTTACCACTAGGTCCGAGCCTAGAGTGTGAGAGCGTAAGTGTGAAAGAATTTGATCAGCGCTAACATCTAGGTATTTAGCGTGGGACAGTGGTGACATGAGGTGAGTACTGAGCAGCTCCGGAATGAGAAGGGCAAGGAAAACGGAAGATCCCCAAGAAAACCTGCCGGGCATCGTCCGGCGCTATTCCCACATGCGAAAATCCGGGGACCGACCACGCCAGGACTCGAACCGGTCCTAGGTTGCTACTTTCCCAGGGGCTCACTTTTGGCGAGAAGAAAATGTGAAGAGCCAATATGGCGACGAGATAAATTTTTTAATAGCTACAAAAACATTTTGTTGTCACCAATAAAATATTGGAGCCAACACAAATTTTTTTTGTGATTACTAGAAATTAATTTTACAGGGAAGTCTTCCTAAGTAAATCTTCTTACAGTGCAACTATTTATTTTCAAATAACTGCGTTAGAATTAAGCTGAATTACTGTTGTATCATTACTGTTTTTGTTGTTATGCATAGCGAGATGACAGAGCAGAGTTATTTTAAATAGTGTGGTGTTGAAAATGGGAAAAGGATGCGAGTTGGTAAGGAAGGATAGAAAACAGAGGCTGCGAGAGCTCTGAGACTGACGGGCCAAGGGCGTCTTGATGCTTAAATCCGGCCCTTGTGATGTCGCAGCAACCTTGTTTTGATAGCATAGTCTGTCCATAACCATAAATAATGGCTGCAGATGTACACATAAGGCATTGAAATAAGTTGTTATTATATCATTTTAACCATTAATCAGTAAATTTATTAATCTGTACAACATACTATTATCAACTACGGCCTTTCAGGAAGGACAAGAAACACAACAGCAGTTCCTGTAGAACAAAAGTCGCTTGTGAAAATTCTTGAGGGTAAGGTAGGTCAACTAAAATTTCAAAGTTTTGACGTTTGAAAATTTACTCCGAGTAAGTTTACCCGTGTTCGAAATTTCAACTGATGGTCTCTCTGTCAACTACTAAAACTATACTAGTATTATAATTTAATATAATATGTGGTAATAATGCACTGCAGACCTAACATTTAGCATTATATTTATCATGTAGAAAATACGTATGTTGAATTCTCGTCATTTTAAAACCTTGAATAGCTTTGCAGGCGGTGGCAATCGACAAAACCTGGTCACGAGACTAAGATAATCTACTCTACTCCAACGAGTGAGTTTTCATAAGCGCCTAATGTGAAGTCTCGCGGTCGTCAAAGCGCGAGGCGGCCGTTCGCCAAAACGAAACATAAACGAAGGATACGCGCCTGGCCATCAAAGAGACGCCACGCTGCAAATAATTACTGTGAACTTTCCCGCGTCTGTTGGTTCCAGTCATGGCCGCCGGGAGGCGCTGTTGAGCTTCTGCAGGCCATCACGAGAAGGATTACCAACCCTCCACCCTTCCCCCGGAAGCCTTCCAGGACCTCGCGTTTGAGCAGATAATCCCCCGGCGCGATTAAAAGCCCTTCCCTCGCGCAACTTCGGCAAATGAGATAAGTTGAGGCTGGAGAGGCTGGGCCGCATAAATATATAGCTAACAGGTACTGCGAATGCAAATGGCGTCGAGCGGCACGAATTGTAGACTCTTGTGGATGGGGAAGGGGTCCGATCCCCGGCGCCGGTATTCAACTATAACAAGATGTAGTATCCTCGGCTTAGTTCTGCCACCGGGAATGTTTCGCTACTTCTAGGAGGGACCGAATCTCCCTTCTACCACCCACGCACTTTCTCGTTCCGGTTGGGAGGCACGTCTGGACTAACCCTATAGCCAGGGTGTTTGAGTTCACCTCTCGCTTCAGACAGGATTACTACGAAATTAATTCCGAACTGCTCTTGATGTATCCGAACACTGTCGAACCCCTGCTACTGGTGAATTCCAGAGATGGTAGTGATTCCGACAGCTGGTGAAACTGATATTCGTAATTTGCCAGTCATCATTACTAGAGCTGTGAATTTTTGGTGAAAAGAATTCTGCAACAATTTGTTTCAATGCCTTATGTGCACGTCTGTTTCTCTGCGACATGGTCAGTGATTGGAAATTTTTAACTTTCGGCGTCTCGGAGTCCTACCCGAAAATCACGGACGTGTGGTGTCGAGGTAACATAGTTCTGGTTGGTGCAGTCAAATGAGCCACGCTTCTGCCCTATTATACTCTGCCAATAACCACGAACCAGAGTTGCAGGTGTGCACGTAAGGCACTGAAACAATCATTACCATCCTTTAAAATACGTAACTAGATTTCTTATATTTCTTTCTTCAGACACTGAGCTATGTGAAACATGGGAAAAACAAATATATTTGAAGTTTATTCGCGTTATAGAGAGAGAGACATGCCCAATTCTCATTAATATTTGGTGACATACCAAGACTTCACTGTTCTGTACGTATGTAACTGAGAACAATATGTAGTGCGTTGTCCACGAGAATCTATGCGACATCAGTTATTTTTGGTAAATAATTTTCAAGAGACTGGTCACACTACCGTGTATCTTTCTTTTCAGTCGTTGGTCAGAAGCGACATAGCAACTTGCAGCCTAGTCTTCTGCCAGAAAATAACGCGAATTTTACACGTCCCTAGGAAAAAGCATTAAGAAATGCTCATATTTGTAAAACAAATGTAATCTTCGTACGTAATATCAAGAGGTAGGGACTTTCAAAAATCTCACTGTACGTTTTCTCTATGTTTCCCATTGGCCCACAATGCCGTAACTTGCTACAGCGATTGCTTCTAACCAATAACTGAAAGATACATGGAAGAGTGACCAATCTCATGCAAACTTTCACATACGTAACTGACATCACACAGCGGATCATGGCCAACGAACCCATAGATTGTGCTCACGCTGTAAAAACCTCTTAAATAGTAATGGAAGGTTTTAAGCCCATACACAGCCTTCAGCTTGTACTGTTTCTATTTAAATCTCTTGACATCAATATCCATTTGACTGCTTCCTAAAAATATGTATAGGGACGGTATTATTCCTGTACAGGAAATAGTTTCACCATACCTACTGTCTTAACACTCATATTCACCGGTGTTCGAAATTTAAAAAAAATTGCAGATTATGGATGGTATATCGCGAAGACGTTTTGTGGCAACATACCTTTGAAAACAGTGTGCTTGCTTTCAAAATACGTCTGGCACAACGTAGCTGTCTGCAGACCAATAACAGGAATCAAAATATTACAATATCGGTATTATTATTGGCACAGTCAAATAGGGTAACAGTTCCAAGTGCGAGTTAAAGCCAGTAACCCTCTGGTAAGCTGAACGTGTGACGAGTTTTCCCGCGATAAACCATCATCTCTACAAATAATGTTTGATAGTGAGGTGCATACAGAGCAGTTGAGTCTAGCCGATTTTCGATACATATATCGATAGATAAAAAAATCGGGTAAGAAGCGATACCCACGTTGCATAGACGAGTGTTGTTTGTTTTATGCGGTAGCAACATTAGTAGTAATTTCTCTATGATGCGAGACTGGATGCAGTGGTGTTCCTGCCTAGAAGACCGGGTTCGAACCAGCGCGGGCGCTACTCCACCAGTGTTGGTGCTTGTATTCAAATGAAACCATCTTTAATTCAGTCACACAATAGGGGTAGGGTTGCAACTCAAGAATGATAGGCAATTTCTACGAACCACAGACACTCAATTACTCCAAACATTAATCAATCGAAATTTTTACATGGCATTAACCAATTATTTTATAACAAGATTCTATAGCAGGCCACATCGGCAGAAGAGATGCCTTTTCCCTACTATGTTGGCCTTAAATACAATAGTCCTGATATGCCTCATTTTGGGGAGAGAGTGCAAGAGAGGAAACTCGGAGAGTGAGATGGTTGACTTACCACTATATTTGTTCCGATCGGAAGTACGATCACGGCACCGGGGTCCCCAGTGCCCTTTCAAGTCTCTCGAGCACCTAGCACCCCTCTCTGGATGTCGGCACAGCGAAAACACCCCTTCGCCTTCAAGCCTCCTTGGCCCGACGACGTGCAGAGGCACAGCTTCTCTGGACAGTGACTGCGACTCCCTCCCTCGAGGTGACCTCACTTTATACCTTGTTGCCTCAACAACCGACGCTCCTGCAGCCGCTGTGGTTCACTCTTATTCAGTGGATGTTGTTTAACATGTATTATGACCCAGGGACGGGTCATAACAATACGCTAAGGATTACACGAGTCGGTATGGAGAAAGTATGAAATGCAAGACCGGGGTGAAGCGGGAAAGCCTCGAGTAAACCTGCAGACCAACGGGCAACGCACGCTACGTTTTCCACGTCAGATATTTCCACTCTACCACATCGGGAATCGAACCCGTGTAGCCATTATGGGATACTAATTACTGCGGTGCTCAATAATAACGAACACAACCTCGCCCCACAAATAACTTTCTACCATTACCTGGTCCCTTATTGCCCATTATTAACAGGACAGAGCTAGTTTTCACTAGGTTGTTCACGGTAATGTGCACGTATAATCACGCCAACTACGTTTTAGTTACAACAGGTCTGTGAATATTCTAATGACAACTACACTCTTAACTAGAACCAATAATTAGGGACACTGGAAAATCGCGGGAAAAGTTGGCTATTTGCTAGACTCCAACACGCTGTATATAATACTGAATGTTTTGTATCGACATTGGCTATGGTTTATTTCAAGCATTGTTTCTCTCTTCAACAAAACCAGTTAGAACTGTACAGCTTGAACACACAGCGTGTGTGATTCGTCCCAAAACTGTTCACACGTGTCACGGTTAATATGCTATAGTTTATTGGAGACTATGCCAAACATTTTCGTGATTTTCCAGTGTCTCTACCAATAATAAATTAACTGCTTCAGTAAATTCCAGCCGTTTCTGTCAAAAATGAGCAACTGAAGTTAGTTAATCCGTGCTGATTGGTTCAATGACCACATGCTATGATTTGAAAGTGATTTCCTCTTAATCTCGTTTAATTTCACCTGCCTGTTTAACAGATTTTCAGCAATTTGTCCAGGTTAATCAGTTAAATTGTTAACTGGAATTTCAGTGACTAACATTCCGCTGATTGTAACCGCTGATTCGGATGTAGAGAGTATGCGGGTATTAACTGTAAAAAATACTAATTTCATAAGTGTTTCATTTATTTTTATGCTGTATTACCTATGATGTGAGTCAATTAACGGTTATAGATCTTATGCCACGTAGGAATACTTAACACCATTGATTTTTGGTGTAAATAATGTTTGATCAACTTGTTTCTATGTCGTATGTGCACATATACATTCTGCTCCGTCAGTGGTTTCATGTTTTTAATTTCTTTGACAGTTTCTTGCAATGTGACAGAATAACGGACTGTACTGTTGTGGACATACGCTATTGTAATATTATGTCGTCTCAGAAATCTTATAATGAGACTCAGTATTGTCTATGCTGGTCTTAATTGTAGTGTCCTGAGTTTTTACAGATTATTTTATTTGTCTTTACACGTTTATTTTTGGATGTTTATTTTATTTTTCTGTATTTGTTATTGACTAATTTCTCATGAGTAACTTCATATTCTGTTGTTCGGTTTATGGATGTATTGACTACAGCCAAGCTAGGCTGATTTTTCTCATATTTTAGTTTTCAGTTTGTTTTTTCTTAGTCACATATTAGATTTATAAGTAGAGGCCTGAAAAATTCGCGATTTCTTTTGGCCCCAAAGCTAAAATTCCAGCAACTGTAAGTTCGTGCCACTTTCGCAATTGGCCCGTGACTTATTTGACACTTCCTGGAAGTCGATTAGCCAATAGTACAGATGCAACTAAATGCAGGCCCATATCACTGCGTCATAGAGCAGCCAGTGAACAGATAATGTCTGCTTGAATACACACATGTTCCTGGAGGCTAGCCTACATGTCAGTGAACACGCGAGTATTTCCCGGTCTCCATTTCTAGGACGAAATAATATTGTAATGGTTTATATCCAGAACAATACAGTACGTTGGTGTTTTTTCTTATTGTCTCGGGGTTCAACTGCAAATCACAGATGTGTGGTGTCGCAGTAACCTAACTCTGACTGGCACAGTAATGTGAGTGATGATCTTTACACAATTGCCATGAAGCACAGCTGCAATTGTGTACGTGAAACAAATTAGTGGAAACTTCTTCCCATAAAAAATTAGTGACTCTAGGCACAGCAAGAATATACAGGATACAAACGAAAAGGGTGTGTCGGGGACCTTGAGACAAGCAGATAATGCTAGTAAACATACCGTAAACACTTTTCGGGGCTACTTTGACTATTCAAAATATTAGTTTTTTGGTTATCTGGTAAATAAACAGATAATCTGAGCAGAGTATTTCAAATAATTCCTTTTATCCTTATAGCTAATGTTTGAAACTTTCGTCACTAAACAATATGAAAACCAAAATTTTGAGTTGTCAAAGTTACCCCGAAACGGTAGTTCCGGAAAACGACGGTTTTCCCGTTACGATGAATGGACACGTGTAAACATGGTAATGCTGCGACACTGTTACCGTCATCTGTACCAGGCACCAGTTCCCACAGTCAATGGGAAAGCAATGTGGCTGCGCAGTATTCGATGAGGTCGACATGGCTCCGCACATGTTATATAATGAAGAAATGACTGACATCCACTTCATGTATGCGGGCGAGCTAATGTCAATGCACGGGAGGCAGCTGGAATATATCAACAGACGTATCCGCAGAGAAGACAGCCTCACAGCAGATTGTTCACAAGGGCACATCAACGCTTGCACGAGACAGGATCATTTTAACACATCATTGGACATGAAGGTAAACGTAGAACAGTTTCAACACCGGAAATAGAGAAGCATGTGTTACAACAAGTGGATGCAATGCCGGGCACAAGTGCCAGACGAATTGCTGCAGCAGAAGGTGTTTCGCCATACCTCACTGGTGCATGGTACATACGGCGGTAACAGTGTTGCAACATTGCCATGTGTCCATACATCGTAACGGGAAACCCGTCGTTTTCCGGACCTACGTTTGTTAGCATTATTTGTTCGTTTCGTCGTCCTCGACACACCCCTTTCGGTTGTACCTAAAATTACAAAACACCTGTGTTTTTGGTGCGGTGTTTCTTAGAAACAGGAAACGTGATTACCCCGAAAATCAGAAGAAAAAGTTTTAAAAGCGTGCAGCTACACGTGGGGGGTATTATGCATTTATTTCTAGTCACTGATATTAACGTGAAATAATAGATCGAGTTAAAAACAAATGAAAATGACACAAAAAGCACATAGAAAATGTACTAGGAAATAAATCAATGTAATAAGTAAGGCCCGGTAGTATTCGCGAAAAGATTTTTGCTCCACTTCGTTTCAATGTCTTATGTGCACACCTGCACCTCAACTTCACGGCTATTGACAGAGTGTTTTGTGCAGAGTCATTATTCATTTGACTGTGCCAATAAGTACACGGATAACTGCGACACATCACGATTGTGATTTGTGGATTTAACCTACACACGCTGGGTGTTACAGCATCCAATCACTGGCCACATAGCAGAACTGCAGGTGTGCACGTAAGGCACTGAAACAAGGTGATGCAAAAATATTTCCGCAAAAACTACCGGGCCCTAGTTATAAGAGATGCTCAATTTAAAATACAAAATATGTAGGCCTACTTAAAGTTACAAGGGAAAAAAATCCTGGAACAGGAAATCCAATAGGCCACTTATTCAGATGTAGAAGTTCATAACAGTTTTCTCTGAGGAATTGCAGCATGTTCTTGTAAAATAAGTTAAAGTCTAACTAAACAACAAAATATAGACTGAATAAATGTTGGTCACTGGCCTACTTTTTACGCAACCTCTTAAAATATTACTAAATTAAAAGGAATGTCAGTACCAGACACAGAAATTTTTTAACATGTCATTCTACAATAATCCAGACAGCAACTGACATCATCATATATGGTCTCCATGGCATTAAAAACCAACGAGTCAGTGTAATACTAAAAAAATGAGATGAAGACTATGTTACAAGTTTAGGATTAAGGACTCTTCTTAAATCACTTACTGACACGGTTTTTGGTTGGGAAATGAGTATTATAATACAATACTTGTAAATGAATAAATTTTTAAAATAATTCTTTCAAGAAGATTTATAAAAAATATCAGGAATAACACTTCCGTAGCAGAATATTTGAAATAATTGCATTATGATATTCGACATCAAAAGTGTAATTTTAAAATTCCAGCAGTGTTTATTTTTAACAGAAGCTTACAACTCAGCAAAATGTATTTACTGTGGACAAAAAAAATACATTTCGCAGTGTAACAGACTGCGACCTACGCAAGCGAATTGTCAGGAAATAACCGTCATTTATACGAACCGCTCTCTTTTATCCGCCGGTGCTATTAATCTACTTTCGAGTTTAAAAATTCGAATCCCGGAAAAATCTGTGATTTGTATCCTTCGCAGCGACGTTTCACATGGCACGGCAAGAGAGAGCGCAGGCTCGTATCATAGGTGAATGGGTCGAAAGGGAAGGGGTTTAGTGGGAATGTAGGGAAGGGGTCGCTAGCGTTCATATCCCGGTGCAAGTTAACCAGGTGGAAAGTTATTCCGGTAAAAAAAAACAGCTCTCCTTTCTGTCCTTCCTGATTCCAACGCATGTTGGACTGTTTCATTAATTTGGACTGCGGCATTCGAGGACTTGGGTACGTAGGGGTGTTTGGTCCACCGGGTATATAGGGTGATAAGAAGAGGGGGGAGGTGTGGGTAGAGGGAATCCGCGGTCGTCAGAACCACTCACACCTCGTCATATTCTTTCCCCAACTGGAACGGCGCTCAAAAAGTTACAATCGAGTTAACAGCACCGACACGACGCAAGCAACAACGATGGAAAAGGGGGCAGGGGTTGGTGGACCCGGCAAATGGGGGAGGAGGGAGGAAAATCACATTGCTGGGTTCTGGAAACTTCATGGGAGGAGGAGGATGTCGGAGAATTACAACACACGTGCCAGGCAGAAAGTGATGCAAAGGGGAGTAGAGAAGTGCGGAGGAATAGAGAACGTGTACCTACAGTACTCTAGTACCCTTACATGCGCGCGCATCAAGCATATCACACGCCTGCAGTATAGTCGCACCCTGACACGCGCGCGCATCCAACACAGCAGAAATACAGGGGACGTCTGTTTGCTTGACGACGGTCGTGCGAATTATACCTCTCTCTCCCCTTCCTGCCCCCTCCAATGCATACAAACCCTCCTCCGTCCTCCCCCGTACACAAAATATCCAACTCAATACTTATCCCTTTCACGCATATGCGACGCACGTGCGCAGCGGTGTGCAAAATTCCAAAACTCCTTTTGTAGGTGAGGAAGGTTTTTTTTGTACACGTTCCCATGAATTTCATATTTTATTTTTGCACAACTACTAAAAATGTGTAGCTATGCAAATGAGTAGTGAATTTGTTCGAAAACATCTGATAGGATTTCTTAATTACTGGCATCTTATATTTGTACATGTTTTTGGTCGTTGTGACGTTTACTGCAATGAACATTTCCTCAATTTTTAAAGTTTACTGCGGCGCTTAACCTGCACTTATTATGCCAATAATTCCGAGACTAAACAGACGATATTAAAATAGTAGGAGTAATAAAATTACTGTTTACTAAATACAATTGATTCAATTCTTTTTTGCAGATTTTAATGTTTCATATTCCACTTAAATTTAATTTTAGTGGTATTATTGCTAATCTATGTTCATCTTGTAAAGATATTGTAACAACTTTGCTGTCCTTGGCGCAGACATGTTCGTTTGGGATTGAGGGCTAGATGATAAAATTGATAAATACCATTAAAGTTCTTGATTTCATTTCAACACTCTACATTAAGTATACAACAATCGGGATTCACCCTTTTCAATTAAACACTTATAGATATTATGTACACGCAATCTCCCTCAAAGCCTAATTTGCTACTCTAGTTTATAATTAATAATGACTGTCTCAAACCAGTCCTCCGGCCACATTAGTTTCTATCTAGAAATGTCTCACAGTGCACAGCTACAGTTCAACCTGTTAGTCCACTCTCACACTTACACCACTCTAAGATTGTCATTGACGTCCACACTTCCGTAGCCTCTCCCTCGCTGCCAAGTCCACTGCGAACACTCACCAGCTGAACGCCGCAATCACTCTGTCTCTGCTCGCAGTGGGCCGGTATTTATAGTCGCCCGCGACGACGCCCAGAATGTTCTCAGACCTCGCCGACCATGCTGGTTGATGTAACCTGAACATTCTAGATGTTGCGGTTGAGTTGAATTCTTGTCCTGGATGACTGACAGGTGCCCACCCACTCAGAACGCCTGTGACGTCAGCCAGGCGCGAGACGCTCACTTCAAACGGGCCAGGGTTTTGGGGGGAGGAGGAGAAGCGCAGTCCACCTACTCGTCGCGTGACTGGAGATAGCGAGCATGGGGAGGGGAAGGAGGAGGGGCGCAGTCCGCTGTCTCGTTGTCGAGGCTGTAGGTAATGAGCAGGGGAGGGGAAGGCGGTGCGGTCCGCCAGGCCGCCCAGCCCAGTGCCCTCGAGAACGCTGACTTGTTACAGTATTTAGTCTATTTTATTCTGAAAACCAATGCTCACAAACATGTCATATATGATAACCGTTTTAAACTTGGAACAAACCCGTCTGTGTCTTCTGGTTCGCTTCCTCTAATTTTCTACTGCAAGCCACGACATTGTGGGCCAATGGAAGACATGGAGAGAACTCGTAAAAAATGTGAAAACTTGTAATAATTCGGTATTTAAGGATCAAATTTTGTAAAGGCGGTGTATGATTAGCTTTTCGGCATAATTCCATATAAAGTGAAATTTCGAATTTCACATATCACTGGAAAACGTTAGAAGAAATAAATTTTTCATATCCTAAGACAAAAGCAATTTGAGTCATTGACAGTTTGCAGTATGAATACGAATGAATTCTGCTCTGCCAAAAAAAAAACTTACTGTACGTATTGTTGTGATAAGGTATGTATAATTCAGAGCAATGAAACTAACTGAAATAAATGTAACGACATATACTTATGTTTTATGCTAAATAAGTAGGGTTAGGAATATTTCGCGAGTTCAACAACCAACATGCTAGAATCCATTATCCTGTGTATACCGGAGCCATACCATTTGTCCATTACCTGCTACTCATTCAGACAGCAGACAATGAACGAATAGACGGGGCTTGCGTATGCATAGGACATTGGATTCTAGCGTGAAGGTTATTTAACTCGCGAATTTTTCCTAGCCCTATAAATAAGGGTTGCAAAACCATTACTGCAAATGTATTTTTTTTAAATATCACTTTATTGTCTAGCAGCAGACTAGACGCCAAGCTCCTATTGGTCCTGGTAGGCTGACAAATAACTGAAATATACACGCTAGAGTGGCTAATCTCCTGTAAAGCATTTAAACACGTAACTAACTGATATCAC
This sequence comes from Medauroidea extradentata, assembly GCA_003012365.1. Classification (NCBI taxonomy): domain Eukaryota; kingdom Metazoa; phylum Arthropoda; class Insecta; order Phasmatodea; family Phasmatidae; genus Medauroidea; species Medauroidea extradentata. The sequence continues at coordinate 31,493 of PNEQ01013441.1, forward strand.
ATAGATGCTTGAGACCAATGAACTCACAGACTTCACTCCGGTACATACAAAGCAGTGGAGTCTCGTTTGTCAGCAAACAATAACACGAAAGTTAAATTCCTCTTTTAATTAATTAGATATAAGTTTTCTGTGATCAATGCCTGTTTTTATCTATAAATATTAAAAATAAAAAGTAAGTTTTATCGCAAAACGACTTAAACCGATGCGGCAGAGAAGCAGGAAAATACGATATTTGTTTTTACCTGAATGTTCAAGCAACATTTTATCAGAAACATTTAACTATGGAAGTGTATTGAAAAATATTCTCAGAGGAGAGGAGAGTTTACGGAGTCAAACACGTGTATACGTCCAAGTTTCGACTCGAATTTCAGGAAGCATTTTCAAGGTTGCATCACATTTAAATCGCTGGTGACTGGATGAGTACACTCTTAACAAACCTCTACGGGAAGGATATAGCAAAGCTCACAACGCCGGATATAGAAAATTATAATATTTTAAGAAAAAATTGTGTTAGTACTTCAAAAAAACTAAATTCATCAATAAACCACCAACAGTTTACCTCATATTTAATTACTTATAAGTGAGTGCACTTTTTCTACTATACAACAAATATTTTATAAATATTGTTACAGTAGTACACAACATTAAGGGCTTGTATTATGACCTCTGGTTACACCTTTAGTTAAATATTAACTCTCGGTCAGAGTAAAAAAAAATGTATTATGGCTCGTAGATAACGCTAACTAGAACTCTTAGCTATACTGGTCAAGTTAACTGCCGCATGATGTGATAGCTACACACTTACCCATTAGTTAAGCTTCGGAAATGACGACCCTATCTAGTTTTTGGCGTGATTGTTTAGCAGTTTTGAGGTTATTGTTTCCGTATTGTGTATATATATAGCCTATATATATATATATATATATATATATATATATATATATATATATATATATATATATATATATATTTCAAGACATGTTTGAGAGTGATACAGATGTTGAATACTTAGAAAATATATTGGTTAATATGTATGTGTAATTGAATTGTGAAATTCGTGTACATTTCTTTGTATGTATTGTAGTTACACCTATTGTTTAATAGCTTACTATACATGTGGCTTTTGTCGTTCAGGGAATCGTAGGTCAAATTGCCAGTTATAAATAATTCAGTACTTATGTTATGTTGCAAATGTGCATGGCAATCGTAGAACTATGCATTGTCACAGATTTAACATAGCCTAGGTGATTTGCAAGTTCAATGTTCACTAAGGTAGGTTAGGTGTGATATGTGTATACAACAAACAAATTATGTCAGGTAAGAAACAGTGCATTATATGTCTCACGAAAGGCTTTAAAATAAATGTTTAACCCTTCCATTTTACGAAAATAAAGAGAATCCTAACAAATTCACTCTTAAATCAAATGTAATGTGAAGTCAAAACGAGTCGGCAGACGATGTGATATTAATAAAAATACCCTCTCCAAGCAAGGAAATTAGTGGAAATATTTATTTCACAATTTTCTATATACACTGAAACAGGTATTTTTTCGCTCTTTATACATGTCAACACTAGAATAAAATATGTATAACACATACATATACCAGTGGTAAAAGTAAACATTGCATGTGACATCAATATTAGTCAGCCTTGCAATATAACATAATATAATAGTCCTAGAAAATAGTGCTTTTTATTGCCAACTCCCTAAATACCAAACCAGAACATCCGTATAGTTATCTCAGAGATAACATAACTATGGAAACTTTCATAACACAGGCGGACTGATTTAACTATTAGTTAGCTTAACTAGAAGATAGCTATTCCACACATTTCACTAGAGGTCGTAATACAGGCCCTATGAGTGTTTTAGTGATACATCCATTCAAATATTCAACGCAGAAAATTTAAACAGTTTGAAAATATAAGAATTATTCATTATCAGCACTACACGAAAATAACTGCATTATTATTTTCACAAATCACTTAACACAAAAATATAGAGCAAATATAAATACTAATATTGAACTTAATATAATATTTGCGTAAATAAAAGAAACGATGTTTCTGTGTACTACCAAACTTTTGAAATGCATTATTTTAGAAGCTGAATAAAGTGCTAATGAAATCAACTCTGAGAGAAATGCCGAATGCCGTATTATGCTTTGCGAAAAGCAGGCAGTTGACATTCAGAAGTTTTTTTTTTCTTGAGAACCGCTTGTTTAACGCTACTGGTTTCTATGTATACTGTTTTTGCGAATGTTATTTCTTTATCCTTAAAGGGAGCATATTAATTAAAAACATCACACAGACTAAGTAGATAACTAGCTAATTTTTTAAGGCTTAAGATAAATCTCTATATATAAAATGAAGTGCCCCGCACTCACTCACTCACTCACTCACTCACTTATCAACGCACAGCTCAAACCGCTGCACCTAGAGACATGAAACTTCGATGGGTGGCTTCCCGTTACGCCGTAGGCACCCACTAAGAAGGGAGTTTTCGAAATTCTTAAATTACGGGGTGAAAAGGGGGTGACATGTATTATCAATGAATTCTCGATAGCCCTTAAGCCCGTTAAGACATCTGAGCGGTTTTTGCTTCAGAAAGAAGCTTACAAAAATATATCTTTCCTAATTTTTCTATTTTTAGAAAATTAAGGGGGTGACAAGCCGTATCATGTGTCTTCAATACATTATCGATAACACTTAAATGCTTTGATTTATTGAGGTGATTTTTGCTTAAGAATGAAGCTTACGCGGATTTCTAAAAAGTTGTTTCAGTTTTTTTTTATTTGACCTCTAAGGGCACTAAAAAACAAAACCTTGCTTCAATTAGTCCTCTGTATTTCTGAAACCTGTCGAGATAGTAAGATGATTTTTGAATAGAAATGAAACTTACGTAAATAACTAATAAGTTGTTTCTTAATTTAAAAAAAATCGACAGTCAAGGGGGTGAAAAGATGTAAAATGTAGGTATGACCACGGAGAAAAAAATAATTGTTTTAATTTCAGCAGTCCTATTAATGTGTATACCTCTTTGGGCACGTGCCTGTAAAATACACATTTAAATTTCTATTTTACACTCCCTACCTTAGAGGTGAAGTCGAAAAAACAAATTTGTGGAATGTTATAAGTATTTGCGTTAAAGGCGCAGTCTACCGCAATTTTCATCGCCTTTTTTTTTTTTTTTTTTTATTTTTACCAGATATTTTTTTTCTTATTTTAACACAAAATGTGGCAAATTTTGGCTTTCATGAAATTTTTTTATCTCTCATAGTTTTCGCATAATGGCTTGTAAAATGTCATATTTTGCATGTTTCCGTTTTAACGAGTACATTAAAACCAACTGATATACCAAACTCAAAAAAATCACAGTGGATAAAGACATTACAGGCTACAATGTCATGCTCATAAAAATAAAGAATAAAAATGATTTGTATTTTTTAACAAATTATTTTATTTTTAGTTTAAGCATTTTTTAATATAAATAATTTTTATTGTAGCCGTTAAAACGGAAACATGCAAAATATGACTTTAACAAGCCATTATGCAAAAACTATGAGAGGTAAAAAAATTTCATAAGAGCCTAATTTAGTCACATTTTACGTTTAAAATAAGAAAAAAAAATCTGGTACAAATAAAAAATTAAAAAATGGTGATGAAAATTGTGGTAGACCGCGGCCTTAAAAAGGAACAAAATGTGGTGCGCGAGGAAAGTTAACTGATATATGTGCTAAAATAAAGTTTTTGTAAGTCCATTGTACCGTCAGTATGCAAAAATGTAGTAGTTTAGACCCTGTTGTTGCATGCAATATGGTTACTGTGACCTACAGGTGATGTTTGATGTATGTCGTAGTAATTAATTAGCGTGTCACAATTAGACAAAATTTTACTCGTGTTACGACTCTCTAGGGCATACAGTTTTGTTTCAAACGCAACAAGATCTTACAGTCGTAGCTGTAATACCCTGCTGGGAGGCATCTCGTGCGACGCCATGTTCATAATATCAAAAATAAATGTTTCCTTACTTTACGAGCCTCTGATAGACAACGGGTGTTGACATTGCCAAATCTCTACTTTCCACGTCAGCAATCACCTTTAAAATTTTGTCACGTGTCTCTGAAACATGCTGTAAACGCATTCGTTTTAAGGGTGGAGCTCACCGAAAATTATAATTGTTTGAATTTTTTTATATTTGTACGACATACGATTTGTTTTGTAGATTTACGTTGTTAACTACTTTTTACTGTAATGATTTTTTTTTTTTACTTTCATAGTTTTCGTTTGGTGACATGTCCAAATTTGCATGAAAATATTTTGTGCTAGATAGATAAACCAAATGAATTGCTGAAATGAAATATCTCATTATTAATAACAGTGTCACGGGATACGTCAAGACGTGTATGAATACCACATTGAATTTAATTTGTATTTTTTTAAAAATGCAAACAAATTTTTAATACGATTCTTCACTGCGAATTATTTCATTTCGGTAAGTCAGTTGAATTTTCTTTCTAGCATAAAATCGTTTTATGAAAATTTGGACTTTCACATTGCATTATACTAAAACTATAAAATCTTGAAAATTGTCGTTGCAGTAAAACATAGTCGCCATATATGTCAACAAAACTAATAACGATAGTGAAGATGCAATACCTCGTATGTCAATTTTTGGTAGTATTTACATTTGTACACATTGTTCCTCGGCAATAACAAGAATGTCCAATAAATTAGTTTTTTTCCAAAGCACATTTTATTGCATTGATGCAAACTAAAGGGCTGTAAAATTCCTTCCACGCCAGTAAGATTTCATCTCCAGTTTATCCGCCCATCTGAGCTCTTTCCAATTGTGACATACGAGGTTTTGCATCTTCACCATCGATAATATACTGCACAATTTGAAATAATTATATAATTTCCGGTGAACATCCCTCTTATGTTAAATACTAAATCGGGTTTAGGGACCATTCACTTGTCTAAGCAAGGGTGTGAAGATGCTGAGGGTAGTTCCGATATGCAGTTGTGCACACTCGCGCTGTAGCGACGCCTTGGTTTCAGGTTAAGTGGCATCGTGTCATAGCGGTCGGTGGTGGTTGTATGAGCAGGGGGGAGGGGGTCTGCGGTGTCAAGTTGAGTGGCCGCCCACCATGGTGGTCACAGAGAGCCCCCCAGAAGAGCAGGGTTGGCAGGGCGGCAGAAGAGGAAGAAGAGGGGATGACGGGGAAGGGTGCACGGCGTCCCGACGCAAATTCCCATCACATAGCTGTGCATCATGGATGGATGGCCGGACACAACTACCACTACTGCGCGTCCCTCTCTCCCCGCTGAAATGGTAAACATGAAATTCACTCGCTCGCTCGCTCCGCTGTACAAATACTGACAGCAAGTTGATGGCTGCATGACTGGCAGCATGATTGGTTCCGGCGAGGGTCGAAGTTGGGGGGGGGGGGGGTTGCACGGGTTTGCGGTGGCGAGGGAAGGCTTGTGTCCGTGTACAGCCGCCGAAGAGGGACATTCGCAATATTGAAACGGGCGAGTATATGGCGCTTACCTGTAAAATGGATCATGTCCAAGAATTTCATCAAAAGCGAGGTTCTCGCACAATGAACTTTTTTTTTCGCCTCTACGAAGTGTTTTATGAATTTCCTACCCGCTCTCCCTCCTATTCACCAGCACTCTAAAAATGGTACTTTTTTTTTCCACCAGGAAAAAAAATAGGGGACTTTACAAATTTCCCTTCGTTCCATTCATCAGAGGAATCAAATGTAAAATGTGTTTTGTATCAGTAATTACTTTTTTTTGTTCAAACCAACCCATAATACGTATCACTATTGTACCAAAATATAGTTTTGTCATTTCTTACAGCGTCGTATTATTATCCATCATAAATGGCTTAAATATAAGTGTGAGTGTGCCTCTAACTCAGTGAGCCAGAAATTACACACAGAGACGTATGCGATAATTTATGTTGCTTCAGTAAAAAAAAAAAAAATTAGAAGCAAATTCCATCAGGTATCTACAATATTCTTAAAATATTGTAGATACGACTGTCAGAAATAGCTTTAACTTAGTTATTAAATTTCACTTTCACCAGGCACTAAATTTTAGTACACTAGAACCTTCAAAGTAACAACATTAATAACTTAGAAACCAATTCTGACGTATTAAATTGATTAGTCTGCTTCATTATAAAATTAATTCCAGTTTTTTTTACCAACACTTCCAATTATGCTATTTCTCTCTAAGTTTAGTTTATTGCTTCACAAAGCAAGCAGTAGTGTATAGACAACAAATTTGTCTTAACATACGAGGAAACGAGTGCTGCAGTCATATATTGTAAACGTAATATTTATTTTTGAAAAGCACACACGCACACTTCTTTGGGAAAGTTATGCATATATACAGTATACACACACGCGCGCATTATATATATATATATATATATATATATATATATATATATATATATATATATATATATATATATATATATATATATATATATCAATTACACTACGCGTGAAAGTTAAATATTTTAATTAATTATGAATCGTATGACAATGTGACCGCTTCTGAAATCACGGTTTCATTTTCTCTTAGCCGACTTGTATATTTGCGTCACTGGTTAATACAATCATAATAGTGTAACAAAAATAATTTATAAATCTCACTTTTCTTAAAAACCGACGAGTCATGGGACACGATAAAACTTCATATCGTCACCCTAATTGTAAAACCTCGTAACTCCAGTTTTTGTTTGCTGCCTTTTTGTCTCTTTAATTCATCTTAACTATATGGTATATCCAAAACTTTGTTAAAAAGTAAATATAAACAGTTCTTTCATTGAAGTGTTACAAAAATGTTTTATTTCACCATAGAAAATAATAAACTGATTTGTCCCGCATTCATACAAAATAGAGTTAGGAGGTTTTACAATTAGGGTGACGGTATACTTTCCGCAAGTAATATTATTTTGACCAATACTGCCATTAAAATATTTGTAGCCACCCACAGCGAAAAAAAAATCCCTTCTTCCGAAAGCTATTAGGCAAAAAATAAACAAAGTAACGAAGTTGCCAAATTTTTGTAAAGAATGTCACGTAAATATTCACGTAACGTTACGAGAAGAAAACACACATAAATCCAAAATTTTGGTGGCACAAAAAACTTCCTAAACAGTAATGTACGTAATTGACCCTTAATTTAACCTTGTAAAGAGAGAAAATGTTGAGCACTGTAACTATAAAAGCCTAATAACTCCAGTATATATCTGTTTCCTTAAAATGTGTAGCAACGCTACCTTTAATGAATGTGAAAACATTTTACCATACCTACTTCCTTAACGCACCTTTACATCAGTATGGTAAATTTACAAATTATTTATTTGTTTTCAGTTTACTACTTAACGTGTAAGGCCACAATAAGACAGACATATTTTACTATAGGTGGTTCGCAATAAATTGAGCACTTTTTAAGACCATTAAGTATAGAACAATAACAAAAATAATCCTATTTATCGTGCCTTCATAAGTAAACTTGAGTACTGTACTTTGATTAATATATCGTAGGGTTTGTTTATATCATTATGTGGTATAGGCGGTAGTCCTGCTAAATTTATATTTTCATCCAGTTCGTATCTTTGGCTAACGACGAGACGTGTCTAACCGCTCTGGCCACGTCACGTGATGTTTGCGCGATTAAGATAAATTGTGGAGTCGGTAGACACCTACATAGTTTGATTTTAAAAAAGTTCGTTAATCACATGAAATACAAATATGTCGATTTATGTTGATTTTATGGAAGTATTGTTGTATTTACATAGGGAAATACACAGAACTATATTCGGTTAATTGCTGCCAACCATACAAGCAGTGAAGGAACTATTGTTATAGTTGAATAACATGCAGTAAAGGCTAGTGATATTTTTTAAAGGTTAAATTTTTAATCCTCACTTTATCCCGAACGACCATAGGCGTAATTTAGGGGTGGCAAGGGGTGGCAGTTGCCACCCCAAAATTTTGTTGAAAGAAAACATTAAATTCTCTTTCTTAGCTTAGGAATACGATTTTACGTGTGCATTTTCTATTACACTGTATTTTAATTCAGTTAATGGTATAAAATAAACAATGCAAAAGTGTATACGTAATATTGATAAAAGCTGTTCGATTTCCACCCTCCTTTTTTTTAAATCTTTTTTTTTTATCTGGTAATCCTTGCCACCCCTATCAAAATTCTCAAATTACGCCCATGCGAACGACCTATAGGACCTTATAAATTATCTGAAAAGAAAAAGTTACTAGGGTTTCAAAAGTGCTCACTTTATCTCGAACCACCTACATCCTCGATAAGGCGTTCTTGAAAAGTGCTCGGTTTACCTTGAACAGCATGTACAGTGGTCGAAGTATGTACAGGGCAAGTGCCGGCACATCGCAAGTCACTGGAGCGTCTGCAAGAAAAATGAGGTGAAACGTGACGTGTAAACGCGGTCCTGGAGAAGGGGTGAGCATGGTAATGTTATTCCAGCCCCCTTGTCGAGAAGTTGGCCTGGCCGGCCATGTAAACTGAGCTGCGTCCCGTGTCGCTGGATCTGTACACAGCTCCGGACATGTTATCAAACACAGGCTCGCGGTCAGGAAAGGGGGTTTAATGACGGGGAGTTGAAGGGGGTGTGTGTGACGCAGTGCATGTCAGGAATATTAGCGCGGCCCAATGACGAACAAGGCCGGCGGGGGTACAAATCCTCTTGTCCGTTCTCTGTCTGTCTCTGAGCGTCCTTCTCACACCCTCTCTTCTCGCGTGTGTGTGATGCAGCCAGGGGTTGTTTCGGGGGTGGAGGGATCTCGCTCTATCGCCGTGTTTCTGGCGATTGGATCCTCTCGTCCGTGTGGCGTGGTTGGAGCCTTCTGTCTCTCTCTCTTCGTCGACCACTGCCAGCCTACACAAACCTCCTTTCTCCGTCCGTTGCCCACCCCTTCTTCCCTTCAACCCTTGTGGCGCCTCTAGTGACTGGGTGCAACGTGTGTTTGGTTCAGCAGCCCCTAGCGCACCACCTTCTGCCGTGCATCCCCAATCCCGCCGCTACTATATGCGCTAATGAAAATTCACGAGGGTAGTGTAGGTCAGCCAAAATTTCTAAGTTTTTGGAAAATGACCTCAGGTAAGTTCAACCCTGTTCAGATTAATTTCAACTGATGAACTCTCGGTAAACTACTAAAACAAATATTATATTTGAATATAAATGTAGGTCTAATGCGTGCAAAAAAATGCAGCGTAACGTATCAGTACCTGCCATCTTCGAGTTTTTCAATTTTCGCTGTATTACGATGTTTATCAAAATTTCCCGTTCGACATGGCAAATATATTACATTGTTAAGCTTTAGCAAATTGCCATTCCTTCAATAAATTTCTTAGGTTTGCACTAGCAACCGTCCGGAGATAGAAAGACATTTTTTCTACGGAAGGTCGCATGTATAATATAAGCAACAGCAGTTAAGCAATTTAAACGCAGAAATTCCTTTTTTCCAAAATGTCGGATACTGATACCCTTTAAGAAAATATTTCTTATGTAGAAAATTTGCAGACTTTTTTTTATTCCCCTCATCCCTACACTACTCTAGCGAGTGATTTTTCATAAGCACCTTACATTCCACTTCGTATAATTTCAGTACATTTTGATGCTTCTGAAGCCACTTGAAGTCTGATAAGTTGGGACCCGTGATTTTCGAGAAAATGCCTTACGTGCACACCTGCAGCTCTGCTTCGTGGTTAATGATTGGAAGATTTTTAAATCTCGGCATCTTGGGGTTATGCCCACTTACCACAAACGCGTGATGTCGCTGTAACTTAGTTTTCGTGTTGGCTCAATCAAATAAGTGATGTATTTATACAAAGATGCGATGTCAATAACCACAAAGCAGATCTTTGAATGGGCACATAAGACATTGAAACAAAATGGTGCAGAAATATTTTTTTCGATAATACTACATATTAACCATTGGCTGTTAAGTCTAACTCTGCAATTCACTGATATAAATTGTGTCCATTATGATATGTACTGTACGTCATCAAAATTTACTAAACTACTGTGTACTTAGCCATTGGTAGGGCCCGGTAGTTTTCGCGAAAAGATTTTTGCCCCACTTTGTTTCAGTGTCTTACGTGCACACCTGCAGCTCAACGTCATGATTATTGGCAGAGTGTTTTTGTGCAGAATTATTATTCATTTGACTGTGCCAATCAGTACGTGGATAATTGTGACACAACACGTCTGTGATTTGCGGGTTTAACTTCCACACACTGGGTGTTACGGCATCCAATCACTGACCACGAAGAAGAGGTGCAGGTGCGCTCGTAAGGCACTGAAACAAAGTGCTGCAAAAATCTTTTCGCGAAAACTACCGGGCTCTAGCCATTGGACGGCGTTGTTGCGTGTAACGCGTAAACGTTTTTACGCGAAACCGCTGAACTTATTCTTATTGTGGTTATCTATGACAAGAACACTCATTTGAAACTTCAGATGCCACGTTTTGAAGATTCAGTACGCTTGTAAGAAACATGATTTCCGGCCCTCTTGAAATTGCTAAAAACTGCTTCTTTAGGCGGCTGTGTCTCCGAAAATACGACCTTTGAGCTCCACGTTCAGGTATTATTTTATGTACCTTTGTTACGCCAAGCACGATGTTTCAACTGTTTGGGATTTTAATCTGCACCCATAATATGCAAGTCGGAACAGTAGCAGTAAGATAAGTAAGATATCTGTGGAGCGCAAGATAGGACTGACTACAGTGCTATGTTGCCACAATATGCATATAAATATGTAATCGTACAACATTGTGACGTCAAAATTTCGTCTCCAATTTATACCAGGATTCGCGTGGTATGTTTGCGTTGCGTTTGTTTCTGGACATTGTGTTTACCGATGTTTACACAGAGCATACGGCAGTCATCACGATAATGTCAGTTCAGGCTGTTCACGATGGTCAAAATAAATATTTTTATATTTGTGCGACATAGTGTTAGTTTTATAGACGCTACTTATAACTACATTTTCCAATTATATACATTTTTTTATCTCTCATAGTTTTCCCATAGCGGCATATCAGAGTCAGAGTTTGCAGGTTACAGAAACATAAAAATAACAAAAACCAAGGGTCTTACTCGAATGAAATAATTTACACTGAAATAAGATATTATGGACCATGTGCTAAATACTAAAAAATACACTACTAGGTCCTTTTCTCTATTTTTAAAAATTACCATTAATGACGTAAATTTTCATCATTTTCAGATTTTTTTAAAGTACAAAGGCATTTCATTGTGCGTTTTTAAATCCTTTAGAATATGGCCCATAATATCTTACTTCGGTGTAAATAATTTCATTTGAGTAAGTTACTTGATTTTTGATATTCCTATGTTCCCGTAACTTGCGAATCCCGACTTTGGCACGACGATATGGGAAGACTATGAGTGCCACAAATTTATAACATTGAGGAAATGAAGTCACAAGTAACGTCAATAAAACACTATTTCGTGCGAACATAAAATTATATTAATTTTTGCTACGTGAACAACCTTAATAGTTGTATTTACCGGTTTGAAATTTCCGTGTATGACGCGCGGGAACAGAGAAGTGATAAGAGCCAGAACACCACTCTCGACGATAGGCACATGGTCTCTATTCGCAGCGCTAAACTGGCGTGCAATGTTTTCCTAGAACTCTCTTTCCTATGGGACTTTAAGCGTTGACAACATTTTTTTCTGGTAATAATAAATGAGGTAAAGAATCGGTCGAATAGTAGGCCTAAGCAGGTCAGCACTTCAGGATGTGATAACCTTTAATCTTGCGTACTAACTTTATCGTCTTGCGTAAAACATCAGATATCTTTATTCCTCATTTTTAGGGACCCTGGTTTTTCTCGAAAAGATTTTTGCCTCACTTTGTTTCAGTGCCTTACGTGCACATCTGCAGTTCTGCTTCGTGGTCAGTGATTGGATATTTTAACTCTCTCGAGCCTTGGGATTTTACCGGCAAATCACAGCCGTGAGGTGTTGCAGAGACTTTATTGTAGTTGGCTCAGAAAAATGATATACGGCTCTTCATATAGACACGCTACCAATTACCACGAAGCTGAATTACATATGTGCGCGTAAGTCACTGAAACAAAGTGGAGCAAAATTCTTTTCGCGAAAAACCAGGGTCCCTACTCATTCTGAACATTACTGGTCATTTAAATTACACTCACCCACGCACTTAGAAATAGTACACAAGTATATAAGTTTACATCTAACTTGGATTATACTTTCTAAACGGTTTACTATTTTTACGTACACGTATGTAATTTATTTTCACGTAATTTCAATACATAGTTCCAAAAGGCCTGCAGTAGCTGCAAACCAGCTTAAGGACGCTGCTTACCCCTGATCTTTGACGAGATTTGAAATAAGGATTTACATGTTGAATTATATGGGAGCTTCACAATAACTTTCACCACGTCGATTTTGAAGAGAACCAATTTTCTACATTGATAAGAGGAACATATTGTTATAGGATTTTAAATGTTTATAAAGAACATAAGTAACTTAAGTGTTTGAAGAGTTTTGGAGATAAAAAAAGATATAAGGTTGTTCACAGTTTTTAAGGTACTGGAAAAAAAACAGCCTAAAGTTCCTATATTAATGTTAGCCACACATGGATGAAAAAAAAATTTGGTGGCTTATATAGTTTTTTAATGTTTCTTGCAAAGGGATATAACTGTACTATTGTGAACATACGCCATTGCAAAATTAATTATGTCATCCCAGAAATCTTAGAATACCACTAAAAAAAACTAGCCTAGTTTGGCTGTACTTTACACACCCATAACCGAAACGACAGAACATGAAAGATAATATGGACTGTGTTACGCAATAACAGACCAACAGTCTATTTTTAGTTATCAGTAAAACTTGCTATTAGTTCTACAGACTTGAATCAGTCTTATAAAAGTATTTTAGTCCTATAAAGTCAATATTTATGACAACAGCATATATAATTAAAACACTTTTTGCAAGACTGTTTCAAAGCAGAAAAATATTTTATACATAATTTACTATTGTCACTTGGTCTGTTTATGCATAACACCGTCCGTATAGGGGACTAGTCAACAACAAATAAAGGGAAATAAAAATCAATACATAAAAGTCGAAGTACAAAATAATTAATGTTTAAAACTCAGGACGCCACAATTAAGACAGCACAGACAATACTAGGACGGAGACAATAAAGGACACAAGACAGGATAACAACGACGACGTCACAGACAACAGACTAGACGACACAGCGATGAAGAAACAAAAAAAAAAAACTATTTCTAAAGACTGACTTTAAGGCCACGATCTTTCAATTATTTCAACCAATTAATTGCAAATAACGTTAATATTTTTTTATCCAAATGCTTTGAAAAAATTTGAGCTTGCGTACAGTCATGCGATACACGATATTGCAAAAGCGTTTTTTTTAATAATGTACCGTTTGCTAAATAAAATTGTTTTGCTTCATTTTGGCTTATTTTGACAACAATTTATCTATTTCAGGGGCAAAAATATAAAAATCCGTTTGGTGTATTGCAACAGAAAAATGCAGATAGAAACGATGATCTAAGTGTTAAAAATGTAATAATGCGAGGCCTTAAGGCGTACGCTACGTGATAAAACACTACTTCTAAGGATATAAAAATGTCAAGCTTCCTAACGGGCGCAAGGTATAACTCAAACAATTATAAGTTCGTGGCATATTCTCAATTGGCTCTTGATTTATTTGACACCGCCTAGAAGGAGCTCAGCCGATATTAAAGAAGCAGCTCACCGCCAAGGGGTGCAAAACAAACGCTCACGACTATATATATGTAGAGGCAATAGAGGCAATGATTTTTTGTGAAAAGAATTATGCAACATTTTGTTTCAGTGTCTCGCGTGCATACCTGCAGCTCTCCTACATGGTCAATGATTGCTAGAGACCTGAAAAAATCGCGTTTTCTTTTAGGCGCACGCTAGAATTCCAGCTACTATAGATGTGTATCACGTTCACAATTGGCCGATGACTTACTCGAAACTTCCTGTAAGAAGCGAAGCCAATAATAAAACTGTAACTGAACACAGGCCCATTTGACTGTGTCAGCGAGCAGCTAATAAACAGCTGACGTCAGATGCCGTACGTAAATGTTCTTGGAGACTGGCCTACAGGTGAGTGAACCCGCGAATTTTTCTCGTCTCTGGTGATTGGTTCTTTTAAACTCTCAATATATTTGGGATCTACCCGCAAATCGTAGACGGGTGGTGTCGCAGTAACGTTATTCTCCTTGGCACAGTCAAATGAGTGACACCTCTACACGAACGCACGCTGACAATAACTACGTACCAGAGCTGCAGATGTGAACGTGAGGCTTTGAAACAAAATGTTGCGTCGTTCTTTTCACCAAAAATCATTGCCTCTATCTATACGTGTAGAGACCCGGAAGAAATTTCGCGAACTCATTTGAGAAGAGGTTAGATTTCAAACTCCTGTACACTTTCAGTACTTTCACGATTGGGTCACTATTGATAAATCTCTTCCTTGAGGTCTCAGAACCAATAGCAGACCTGTATAAAAACATTCACTGACTCCCGCGCTACATTGTCCGATGTACAAATGGCCGCGAACCCACGAAAATTACGGGTATTTATCTATATGTGTGGATTGAACGGCGCAGTATCACAGCCCATAACATGCGATGCGGATCCCTTATACCAATGTTTATTTTATAAAAAAAAGTCGTTACTCTCCACCCCAGTTAAAGTACACAATTCCCTATCTCCGCCTGCAATATGTCAGCGTTCAATCTCGTCATGTGACAAAAAATCAACGTAACAGTCTATTTCTTATATTATTTCTTTACTCGCAGCAGGCACAATAATGTGGTATCACTGTTCCAACGAGCAGCCAATGAGCAGCTACTGTCTGTTTGAGTATAGGCTGTTCGCGATGAAGAGAGCACTTTTAAAGACCAATGACATAGAAGTGTTATTTATTTTGACTACACATGTTTACTTTTGAGTTCATTACAATCTAAACACATAAATTGTTGTTCATGTTGTATTTGCGATGATAAGGGGGAGGAAACTGTAAATTATCAGAAAGGATAAAAGTAATTTGATTTTCAAAAGGGATCACTTTATCCCGAACCCATTATACACGGGTATTAATGGAGACAGCCTATAGGTCAGTGAAGTCGTTAATTTTTCCAGTCTCTATTGCAAAATGACAGTACATTCTGTCATGTTTATTAAATATGCCAACAAAATATATATGTAGGTACCCCTGATTTTTGCGAAAAGAATTTCGCCCCACTTTGTTTCAGTGACTTACGTGCACATCTGCACTTCTATACTTCAATATCAGTAGAAACCATGGTTTTTCGCGAAATGAATTTTGCACCACTTTGTTTCAGTGCCTTTCCTGCACGTCGGCAGTTATGCTCCGTGGTCAGCGATTGGATATTTTAACTCTCTCGAGGCTTGGGAATCCACCGGCAAATCACAGCCGTGATATGTTGCAGAGACTTTATTGTAATTGGCTCAGACACGCTGCCAATAATCGCAAAGCAGAATTGCAGATGTGCACGTAAGGTACTGAAACAAAGTGGGACAAAATTCTTTTCGCGAAAAACCAGGGTCCCTAAAATCAGTGATGATACAGACATGCTAAATTCGCGTTATCATTTGGTAGCAGACTAAACTTCACTTTCCTATACATAACAGAGCATAATCTGCGATTCAATTGGCCATGAACTTTTGTGTTTTGTCATATACGTGTGTTACGTCTTTACAGAGATTAGCCTCTCTACCGTGTAAGCTTTCTCCGCGGCAAGTCACGACAATATCGGCCAGCGGGATACGTCGAACGAGCCTATAGTCACTTGGAGTCTAGTCAGCTGTCGTGTCTTGGGATTTTACTGGCAAATCACAGGCTTGTAAAGTTGTAGTAACGTTATTATGATTGGTGCAGTCATATGAGAGCCATTACTTCACAAAGACACGTTGCCAATAACCATGAAGTAGAACTGCAGGTGTGCACGTAAGTCACTGAAACAAACTGGTGCAAAATTATTTTCGCGTAAATCAGAGGTTCCTATATATATGCTGGTGTGGCAGTTAGTAAACTTATTTGGATTCACGGACAGGTTTCATTCTCTAACCGCGGTTCAGTTAACCGTCCCGGTCAGAGGCACTGCGCGGCTGTCCAGCAGCGATTATTTAAATTTTGATTCGAATGCCGGTCAGCTCGCTCCTAGCTGATGTATTCATGACGGGCACGATGCGTATTGACACGGCCGTGGGCCCTCAAATAAAAAAAAAAAAAAGAACTGAAAAAAAAAAACACCAATAAACGAGTTGAGGCGGAACGGGGATTGGGTTGGGTTTCCGGTTGGGTGGAGGGGACGGTGGAAATTGTTGGAAAAGAGGGGAAGAGGGGTTGTGATGGTTGGAGGGAAATTGTGAGCATTTTCCCCGGTTGGTTTTTGTCCCAGCCTGGAATTCGAAACTGAAACAATGTTTTGCTATCAGTTCTCGACAAAGAGCTGGCGTGCGACCTGATTTATCTGACTTGTCCGCACGGCTGGCCGTAAAACTTGTGGAAACATGAAGCAATGTTGAAAAAAAAAAAGTATGCGACGGACGCGAGATTCAAATGCTATAAATGGAATTTCTCTGTATGCTCCGCATATACGCGTCAGCCTCCGTAGAGGCAGAGTAATTGTATGTATGGGAACGTCGCGGACATAGTTACATGGAGAAGGACGAGAAACAGATCATATGCTTATGATACGTAATTCTGAGATAAAAGCGTCAGTTTAATATTGTACACGTTTCTCAAAGCCGGTTTGCCAAAAATCAAAAGACAGCATCCTGGACAACAGCTTTTACCAACTTTAAGAGAAAATTTTTTTTTCTCGGGTAACGGATTTCTGAAGAACAATCTCTGACGCCGAAATCTCGATATTTAATTGCTGTGCAACGTATCACGCTTAAGGGGACCATCTACCATGCCCTTAAAATGCGTTGCAGTGCCCTCGTAAACAGTAAGTTTATTTTAAGTCAAGTAAACCTTCATGCGCGCATTGTGCCAACGTACGAAAAAAAAAATACACTTCGAACAAGGTCAGAAGGTCACCATAACCATAGCAAACACGGTTTATAACCCCTCCAACATAGCTGAAAACAGTTTTTTTTTTCAGACTGCCGCCCATCAAAAATGTACTAACCGGATGTATGTGAAACTTAGATTGAGAGGAGCACTGAACTTTGTTACAGAATTTCCACAAATAAAATAATATGGTCACCGCTTGATGTCCCACAGTAAAAATCGTTCCAAGGGAACCTTGCACGTTAGTTCGGCGCTTGGCTCGTTGAGGCGACGTGGCATTTGATGCGCCCTCCAAGGTCGACCTTACTGCTATGTCGCTTTTGAGCCTCTCACGCGCGGGTACATGGTGCCCATAAGAAATGGATCATTCAGGTTAAATGTTTGCTCATATAGCTGCTGGTTTGGAATTTTCCGTATTGTTTTTTTTAAAAACGTCTATCATTTAATTGGTGTTTTACCGCTTATTTATTTAGTACTCACTTTTAAGCTGTTGCATTAAACAACATATTTTTTCCAAAATTTATGTTCGCTATCAGCGTAATTGGGTCCTCAAGCAGGGGAGATCGAGTTTTTAATAAGTATAATGTTACATGTTGTTCAGGATAAAGTGAGCACTAAAGATTTAACGGTTGAAAACAATCGCTAGCTGTTACTGCATATAATTTACCATTAACAATAATCGCATTACTACTTGTATGGTTGACAGCGAATTGCCGTATGTAGTTATGTGTATTTTCCTAGTTAAATGCAACAATACTAAAATAAAATCAACTGAATTCGATAAAAATTTGATAAAAACGAAATGTTGCATAATTCTTTTCACCAAAAATCACTGGCTCTACCTATATCACAACAACACTGAGTTGTATGTGGAATCGTAAGACTTGTATGGGCAGGTACTATCCATAGCTAGTAACATACAAGAGTCAAGGTATGTGTTCTCCAGTAATACACCTTGGTCTCTGCAACAAATCTGTAACTTCCTCTAAGTGTACAGTCGGAGTTAGTACTGCAAGCTTTAGAACACAACCACGCTACGCTACTGGTAACGACATAGTGTTCATGAAACAGCAATATGTTGTAACCCTCGTTTTAACTGAAGTTAACTTTTCGCTATATAAAGAGGAGTCCTCGACTGACGCATGGACGGTGTTGCAGCGTGTCACGCGTAGTTTTTTTTTTTTTTTTTACGCGAAACCGCTTAACTTATTCTTATTATGTTTATCTACGAAAATAACACACACTTGAAACTATGCTTCTATTTTTTCAAAAATTCAGCACGATTGCTAGAAACATGATTTTCGGGCCTCTCAAAATGGCTAAAAACGGCTTTTTTCTAGACTGCCATCTCCGAAAATATTTCCTGAATTCGTAAAGTGCTAAGCGAGAGGCATGCGTTGGTCTTTACTTCATACTATTCAAAAATAAAATGTTGTGGTCACAGCTTAAAAGTCCCGTAGGACTACAAGTAAAACCTTGCACGCCAGTTTGGCGCGCTGCGAATAGAGGCGATTTACTTCTCGTCAAGCGTGGGACACTGGCTCTTATCTCTACGCTGTTATCACGCGTCAAAGGTGGAAATTTGACACCGGCGTAAGACATAATGGCCATTTTTATACTTTCACTAAAACTGTTATATCCCCCCCCCCCCCAAGAAAATATCTGGGTTTATTTTTGTGCATATCAGAATGTGGAATACGACATAATGTAGTTTCATGAACGATAGAATTCATATATTTTTACTTTAAGAAAATTTAAACATTCATGAACTATGCTTATACGTCCATGCTTTGAGCGCTAGACATCTCTACGCGCCACTGAAGAATAGTATTGTAGGCACCATAGTTTTGTTAAATAATGACAACAGTCCAACTTGTTTATTGGTACTACTTGCGTTGTTCCAACAACAGTCTGTTCAGCAGAAGTAACAATATTATCTGTAAAAAAAGATGTTGTTTGCTTCTGCTACAGAACAGACTGTTACTTCTACTGAACAGATTTTTATAGGAACAATCAAGATAGTAACATCAATATAACTGGGCTGTTGTCCATATTTTATCACAAGCATAGTACCTACAACAATACAATATTTTCAGTGGGCGCTAGAAGAAAACACGTATAGCCATTTTCTAGAGAGTTGCCGATATCGGTAAGGTAAGGTATTTGATGAAACTCGTGAAAGATCTTATCCCCACACTCGGCGCTTTGACGTCCCATACTTCCCCTCGTTTTCGCAGTGAGTCGCGTGGCATCGGCCAATCGGAATCCGCGCGCTGCGCATATTTGCGGGGTGAAAATCGTCACGTTCCGAATGTGCTATCAGGCTGAGGGGGGGGGGGGGGGGGGGGGGGATAGAGGAGAGTCGACCCGACCGTCAGGTTGACAGCACGTCCTACAGGACGCCGAACCTGCCCACAGAAATGCCCCAGTGGGGTTCGGGAGGAAGCGAGGAATATATTGCCCCCGGGCACATATTGCGCCGTGCGGTCGCTCAAAGAGACCAGAAGCTGTAGTATTGAGTTTCGTGGATGCCTCGTTGGCTGAAACAGGGGTTGGTTCGTAGGAGAGGATAAGGAGGGGGTGGGGTAGCTGGAAAGTAGGGACCCGGAGGAAAACGCATTCTGGACGCAGATTCCTGTGTACATCGCCGATGGTAATACGCCTCCGTGCTGACTAGGTACGGCGAGGAGTGGGGGATATACCCACATCGGTTACCCTCCTCTTGTCTTTCGCGTCAACGTCGATGTGCACCTGACCATAGTCATCTTTAGTACAAAGCCGCGGCCTTAGATCTGGCAAACCTGGCAGGAAGGGTCATTTTATAACACTTCTTTTAGCTCTCCAAAGGCAATGGCTGTACCTGATTCGTTATTCTGCCCTACATACCGGCGAATCAGGGAAAGCCACTTCCTTTGGCGAAACAAAGAAGTGTTAAATTGATCCTTCCTGCCAGGGTTGCCAGATCTAAGGCCGCGGCCTTCTACTAAAGATGGCTATGACCTGACACAGGCAACCTTTAAGTAGGGACCCGTGATTCTCGAGAAAATATTTATGCAACAACTTATTTCACTGCCTTACGTGCACATCTGCAGATCTGCTTCATTGTAATTGGCAGCGTGTCTTTGTGGAAATATGTTTCTCGTTAGACTGCACCAATAAGAACAAGGTTACTGCGATAGCACACGTCTGTGGTTTGCAGTAAAACGTGAATACAGTTTTGTGCCGACTGGTTCTATGCATTATGTGTAGGGCCCGGTAGTTTTCGCGAAAAGATTTTTGCCCCACTTTGTTTCAGTGCCTTACGTCCACACCTGCAGCTCAACTTCATGGCTATTGACAGAGCGTTTTTGTGCAGAGCCGTTATTCATTTGACTGTGCCAATCAGTACACGGATAACTGCCACACATCACGTATGTGATTTGCGGGTTTAACCTCCACACGCTGGGTGTTACGGCATCCAATCACTGACCACATAGCAGAGATGCAGGTGCGCACGTAAGGCACTGAAACAAAGTGCTGCAAAATTCTTTTCGCGAAAACTACCGGGCCCTAATTATGTGCACATCTGCAGCCTTGTTTCATGGCCATTGATAGGTTGGTTTTAAGGACGTTGAACCCTTACAAATTCAAAATTTTATATTTGTGCCAAATACTGTTCAACTTTTACACAGCATTTCCCCAAATAAAAAAAAATTAGGTCCCATAGTTTTAGCATAATCACCTATCAAAGTCACGAAATGGCAGTTACGGTGTAGCCAAAATAATAAAAAATAATTAACTTTGCAGAAACAAGATAATTCATATTGATACTTAATGATGTGAGCTACTTCAAGACACTTTTGTAAACACAAAGCGATACGTTTTTGTATTTTTTAAAGATTTATGAAAATAAGTACGTTTTTGCATAACTTTGACTTTTGGTTAATACTGA
>PNEQ01013441.1:52688-87688 GCA_003012365.1 Medauroidea extradentata
ACGTGTTATCTGATGTACAAAATTTCAACAGTGTTTGGCACAAATATCTAAAAAAAAAATTAAATGTTACTGGTCCAACTCCCGTACCTCTCAGCGTCTCGGGGTTCTACTCGCAGATCACAGTCGTGTGATGTTGCATTAACCTCTTTCTGATAGGCACAGTTAAATGAGTGACGCCTCTACACAATTACACTATGCCGATAATTATGAAGCACGGTTGCAGACGTGGACGTAAAGCACTGAAAAATACTGGTGCAGAAATATTTTCAGCAAAAATTAGGATCTGTACGTGTAAGTAGTTTACTGAAAATTTCGCGTTCTTTTCTGGGCTCTAGCTAGAACTCAAACAACTGTATTTGCGTGTCACATTCGTAACTGGCCCTTCTGACTCCTTTTCAAGGACATTCAGGCATTAATAAAGGGGCAACTATTCTTGAAGGCTAGCCTGCAGGTCTGTGAACCCACGAATTTTACCGGTCTCTGGTTTTAAGGCCTCTCCCTTTAGTTTTGCAGTGGTTTCGAAAATATTTTATTTTAACGTAAATAAATACATACATCAAAATTCATTCATACAGTATTAACGCTTATACAGTATCGCTTGTATCTGAATTTTTATGTTGCAATACACCAAACGGTTTCTTAGTTCCCCCCCCCCTTGAAGTATTACATATTTTGTAGTCAAAATAAGCCAAAATAAAGCAAAATATTTTTTTTTGCTACCGAACGGTATATTATTTTTAAAAAAACGCTCTCGCAGAATTGTGTATAATATGACTGTACCTAGTCTCAAATTTTTTCAAAGCATTCGATTAAAAAATATTTTAGTCATTTGTAATAATTTGTTAACTACACATTTGCAGTGTATTAGACTTAAAATAAAGTAATTGGCAAAAGAGCCAGTACCTTGTGTGCAAAGAACTTTTTTTTTTCTAATTTATTTATCAATCTTTGCCCTTGTTACCTTCCAGGCTCGAAAGCTTTGGGCGGTTATATAAATTAACCTGCTCGGATTAGGAAGGAATGCTGTCACGTGATTATGTTTGCTCGATCAATGAGGTTATGTCTGAAATATTGCAATCAATTCACGGTCTTGTGACTTACAGGTAGGAACATAAAGAACTCGTATTTTATTTTAAAACGGTACGTTCTTTTACTTTTGCAATTGCCCCTTGACTCATTTGACAATTCCTGAAGGGCGTTCAGTTAACAATATAGAAGCAACTAAATTCTGGAACAATAATGTGTTGTAGCTGTGTCAGAGAGTAGCCAATCAAAGGATTCTGTTGTCTGCTGGAGGAAATATATATTCTAAAGCCCGATACACACTTTCCATATTTCAGTATAGAATTCCGTACCAAATTCAGTACAAGTAGCACTGTGCTAGTATGTACCGCAACAACGCTGGTTCCAGACACAATTCCGTACTGAATTTCACATATAGAGCCCGTCCTGTTTTTCATCGTAGTGTATGTTCATACGCATGCGCAATGAGCAGTTTCAGCCACCACGCATGCATTACAGATTTTATTGTTCATCTGTGAACAGTTGTAACAGCGTAAAATAAAATTTAAACAATCGCTGTTGAATCACATAAAGTGCAACAAGCAACAATGTTTTTTTTCTTGGAAAATTATGTAGTTATCATATATTTTTGTTACTATCCATTTTCTTTGCTCGATGTATACAAGCCCGAGAATAAAGCTTTCGTAATATTTTACAATCATGACGACTGTTAAAAAATTAATGAGGGCTGTTCATTTTATTTGAGTAAAATACTGGGAAAAAAAAAGATCTACATGTAAACAGTAGGTATTTGGCATCTTAAATAAAATTCAAAAAAAATTTCTGTAATTTATATAAAATGCCACAAATTAATTTCCTTGAAGTCACTAGCATTACTACAATACTGTATGCTAAAACAATGTAACTTAAGGGGGATTAATCCCTGTCAAGGAATAGACACATTGTTTTACTTTTTCCTCACTGACAAGGCATAGTTTATTGTTTCATTCACTTTTTGGAATCCATATGACATTGTTTCTGTTAATTTTGTGACATCTGTAGTCGCTCCCGTAAATAAATCAATTTTTCCTTTTCAGCTGTTTCCAGTTGCAAAATAATGAATATATTATGGTTCCAGCAATTACAGAAAAACGAGTAAGTTTGTACCTATGCCCTGTCGTGACAAAAATTTAGATACATCGACTGGAATAGACGTTATTGAGAGAAAAAAAAACAGATAAATCCAAGGTGGTAGGGGTCAATACCCCTGAAGCTTCATTTTCTTAAAACCTTCGTTTCGTTAGCCTTGTTGTGTTTTTCACTTTAGCCATAATAAGTAATTCTTAATGTTCAAATATATACCAAATTTATTTTAAAAATTACATTTTGGTTTAAGAAAACGCGGTGTCAATTAATGTCATTTTCCAAATAAGTGCAGCTGAATATTTGTGAGGAGTAATTTATGTGTGTATACATTTGCACATTAGTTACGTCATCTTACAAACGAAAATAAAGATTAGTTTCAGTGCATCTAAATAGAAAATTACTTAACATAAGTAAATGTTTCACAGTGTTCTTTTTATAACGCGAAATTACTGCGCTATTTATTGAAATAAAAAAATGTTCACCTGTAGGGATTTTCAAACCCGAACATTTTGTCGCCAAATAAACATGCTATACCATTGTGCTACGAAAACCACATAACATTTAGTTGAAAAAATTTAATATTTACTGTATATAATGTGTGAATTTCGGGTTTTTCCTTACTACGACATTTCCTTTTGTGTTTGGTCGAGTTATTCACATAGAGATTGTTTATGCTAATATTAAGGTTCATCTATCATGCTGATTACCATTTTAAATGGCCTAGTTGTCACAGAATTTCATATTTTGTAAGTCGAGATATACATTAGAATTACTGTCTATCAAACATGCTCACCTCGTGCACTTATTTCGTATATGAGTTCAAGACTGTGGAGCATGCTGGTTTTCACATAAATCCAGTTCGTATGCGAATCTGACCGTTTGAAACAGCTCTTACACGAACGCTCAAACTGTATTTTCCAGCATAGGCCTCCTGTAAGCAGTTCAAATGAGAAAATGTTGTGCAGTGTTGCGAGATCCGTGCCGAAAGTGAAGGTGAACAGGCTTTCAGCAAGTAGTGACTCGAAAGTAGTTTTTGACAGACATTCGGTGAGTGGATAACCATCGAAAGACACTCTTAATTCGGCCCTTAGTGAGCTTTTTGGGTAACAATCTATGTTAGTACCCATAAACGGAACCACGTGTACAGTCGTTTCGCACGGGAGAGTGACAACTGTTTCTGTCACACGGGGCCAAAGTGACGTTTGCGACTACCTGAACCAACAGCTTACAGCATCATTCTGTTATCAGGATTAAGTTTACCGTCTGATGTGAGATATTTAGTGTCTGAAATATTTTGTTCTATGGTTGCTTCTGAATATTTTATTATAGAGAATTACTACAGTGGTGGTATTACACGTTTTGTTCGTGCTTAACAGATGTGAAGTTAAGTCACAATGGATCAGCAGTGTACTGTCAAAGAGGGATAGAAGTATCCCAAGAAAACGCACTGGGTCACTCCAATGTTCGGCAAATGTTTTATATGTAAAGATGTAAGCGACTGTCAATTAAATATTACAGTACTGTTGATATAAGCACTAGTTTTAGTTGGCAGTATGAGAATGAGGATACACGTGCATTGAATATTAACATTTTGATACAATATAAGTAATTGTTTAATCTGGTTATTTAAAAAAATGTGTGCACTTTCGTAACTTCATTTCTGTGTTTTACAAATTAATACATTTTGTATCTTAATGTTTGAAATCTGTGGACAACTACAATACATTGACGTTGAAACCCTGGTTATACTTCGATTTGTTAGGTCGGTTTAAATAACTGAGTATATTCATACGAATAACATTGGTAAGACTTTAGAGTAAAGTGTACCGGACATACACACGCATTATCACAAATGTCACGTCTTTGTAACAATATTTAATTTCGTTACTTTTATTAAAATCACGTATAATTAAACCAGTCGTCAAATTTTGAAGTATCTGGGAAAGTGGATCGACATCCACATTCATTCTCAAAAGTTCTGCAAAACTTACACATTTTTTAGATGGACAAGTGATATAATTTCAGGCGTGATATGTTAAATGCTAGTATAAATAACAAACAAAACATGCTGGATGTTACGTTTACATTGTATATGTAAAAAACATTACTGACCCGTTCTGATGTCACACATTTAGTAACTTTTTTTTCTTTTTTTAATATTATAAAGGTGTCATGCCTGCAATTTAAACAAAACTATAACATGTATCACTTCTATTGCACATGTTTAGTTAATCTGAATGAGCTATAAGGACTATACTCCATTATGCAGACAGAGATGTCATGATATATCACTTATATCCCCGATTTCCTTTTGGGCCTTCCCAATACACATTATAAATGGACATGTTACACTTTTGCATTTAATAAATGTTTTGTGTGACGCACTGGTTCAGCCAATATACAGAGCCTGGTCGCTTGAGGAAGGTGTGAACAGGCGATGCTCCAATCCTACAACAGAACCTTTGTCCAGCGCTGTTCCAACGCAACGGCATTTGTTGTTCTGCAGGTTGCCTAGATGTCAGGCTCCCGCTTGCACAAAGCCGATGATTGCGGATGTGCACTTTGATAAATTCAGTAGCCCTCTTTTTGTGTCCATAACTGTACACACAGTGAAGTGGAGAGATATTGGTCAGCATTCAACATCTAGGTCTTCAACGCTTGTGAGAGGTGACACGATGTAACGGAGCAGCGTCATAATGAAGGGGCGGGGGAAACGGAAGATCTTCGAGAAAGTCTGTCGGCTAGCATCGTCCGGCACGATTCCCGCATTCGATAATCCGGGGAAGGTCCCCGCCAGGAATCGAACCCGGATCGACCAGATGGAAGGTGAGAGCTTCAGCCACTGCGCCAACTGTGGCCCTTACACACAGACAATAGGCATTATGTACAGCCGCAGATGCGCACGCAGGGCCCTGAAACATAATGGTGCAAAAATCTTCCCGGGAAATATTTTGGTCCTTACTAAAAGGTAGGTTGAAAACTTTGCTCGGGTGACATTTAGAATGTCTTAAAGAGAGCGTGGTACATAATTCAAAGCTAGAAGCATTAATCTATAACATAGGTTTTTTGAAGCCAATTTGCGAAAATTAAACAATAGTATTCCTTGACAAAAGTTTTAGCCAAATTTTTCAACAAAATTGTTTCCAGTGTTACGAACTTCTGAGGCACAATCTCTGACGCCAGAACCTCGTGCATTTAACTGCGGCGCAAGAGATCACGCGTAACGAATTAGTAACTCTGGATAAATATTTACTTAATAAGTTGGCAAATACTAATATCTAGGATTGTCATTGAGTATTTTATCCATATTGGCTAAGAAAAAATCGTGGAAATCGATTGATGTTTTCAGCGTTTATTTAACTACCACGTACTATTTTAACACCTGATATTTTTCCCTGCGTAGGTTAACCTGGTGACTAGATATGACCGTGTTTTGGTACACGAGTATTTGTCTGGGACAGTTGGCTCGCGTCCAGCAGAGCGCGGCCCTGCGAGTTGAGCTGAATGGTCCGGTTAACTGGGCGAGATGAGTTCAAGTCTCTCTCCGGCTGTCATCTCTCGCTGGTCCCCGGCGATATATAATAAAAGTTTGATAAAATAATCGTCCCCCTTGATTGCCCGTAATGCGCGGCGAGAGCAATCTCCTCACACAGACGTCGTAGTTGCTTCAATAACGCGCCTGGCCAAGAGAACTTGAGACTTAACGACTTCCTTCTTAGTCGCGACGGTTACGTGATCATAAGTCGCCGAGGTCGTCCGCGCTACTTGGCTCCTCCGCCAACCACAATTCTCGCTCTTCGCGGGTCAGATTGCAGTTACAATACAAGCCGCGGATTCATACGTACGCTGTTTCTTACGAATATTGTTTTTTAAATCGTGAAGTGATGAGTAGAGATGATGGTTTAACGCAGGAAAACTTGACTGTTTGCTGGGTTTCAAAACACGTTCAGCTTACCAGAAGATTATACTATGGCTTTGGCTTGTACTTGGAGTTGTTTCCTTATTTAACCGAGCCAAATAAAATCCGGATATTGTAATATCGGATGCCTGTTATTGGTCTGCTGACAACTAAGAAGTATATCACCGAATGTTGCGAGAAACTATAACGTTTTCAAGGGTACGTTCGCACAAAACATTTTCGCGATATACCATCATATCTAGTAATGAGATATAGTTACAGATGATGGTAGCTATATCACGGAATTTTTTTGTGCCTGCATAGACTTAAAAACGCTGTAGTTTCTTGCATCATGTATGTTTGTGTGACATATGCCTTACATAACGTATATGTCAGCAGACCAATAACAGGCATCAAATATTACAATAGAGGGATTCGTATTGGCTCAGTCGAATAGTGCAACAGCTACACGTACAAAACAAAGCCAGTAATATTTTAATAAACGGAACGTGTGTTGAACCCAGCAAACAGTTCAATTTTTCCCGCGATAAACCATCATCTCTAGATATAGTAAAACCATCACACAGGTGTGCTGAAAACTTAATTTTCCTATGACGTCCATGATAAATGTAAATAAGTAGGGACGTGAACATTTCGCGCTTACTTACCGGTACAAGCCAGAATTCAAACAACTAAACCCGGCCTCCGTACGTAGTGTAGTTGGTTAGGCGTCGGTTTACGCTGCTAGAAGTCCTGAGTTCGAATACTGACTCGGCCATGGCTGTTGTGCAGTCCCTTCACCTCTCTCCACACTCGTCGGCTCTTAAGAGCTCGTTGTTGAAGGTCACGTCAAACAACTACTACAACTTTTATCTCTTTAGCAGTTGATGGTCCTTGGCATATTTGACAATTACTGAAATTTTGAAAACTCAACTTGGGCTATTGTTGAATTATTTAACTTGGTCGTCTGCTGAGGACGACCAGCGATGTGTAGAGGCAGGAGCCCATAGTTTATTTGTTTATTAGTAGAGCCCACGATTTTTGGTGAAAAGAATTCTGCAACAGTTTGTTTCATTGCCTTGCGTGCACATCTGCAGGTCTGCTTCTTTATTATTGGCAGAATGTATAATTGCACATCGTTGCTCATTTGACTTGTGCCAACAGGAACAAGGTTACTGCGACACCACACGTCTGTGATTTGCGGGTAGAACCCTAGGCGGTGAGAGTTAAAAACAGCCAATCACTAATCATGATTCAGGGCTGCATATGTGCACATAAGGCATTGGAACAAATTGTTGCCGAATTCTTTTCACCAAAAATCGTGGGCTCTATTTATTAGGAAACTGCTCGACGTACAAGAGAGATGTCAGCTCAGGAAAAACCTTTAAAGAATGTTCGTTAAACGTGTGTATGCCTATTTCAGGTTCTCCACGGATATTTAAAGGTTCTTTTCTGGCGGTTGAAAATAGGTGGTTTCTGCGTAAAGTGTGCCCTTATGAAGGTTAACTTGTGAAAAATAATAATAAAAAAATTTACGACATAGGGTTTTGAGTGCGGTTACATCGATATCCCGTACGAGTACTTACAAACGTGATGTAAAAGTACAAATCGGTTGAACGTAAGATTGTTACCAGGGCTTCGTAAGTGCTCACGTTAACCGAGAATAGATGTTACACATATAATATAGTAACTCTATTACGTTATGCATACACGTACAAAAGTATACAGACAATGTTAACATATAGACACAATATATATTTGCATAAAATAGCATCTTAAAGCCACGTTTTTTTAGTTTCTACTGTTTTTGCGATTTTATTATTATTATTAAACGAGAGCAGATATCAAAAATCTGTCTGGCAGTTTGCTTGAAAATGGTTCTTTCCGTGGTGGCTAATTTTTTCGAACCAAGAAATTTCACGGTTTCGACTAAAAAATACATAATTAGCTAAAACCATAATATTTACTGACTTGAAAAAAATCAGCCAACTTTCAGAAGACGCTTTTAAACAAAACTGCTCTCGTTTAGGCGTAAAAAATAAATATCGCTAAAAATTTAGAAACTAAAGAGCATATAAATACTGTCACACATGGTTGCGTTTATATTACACAAATGTACAAACCTTCACACATACACATCATTGTACGCACGCACTTAGGTGGTGGAACGGTAGCTTTTAGATTGGCATTCGGGAGGACCCAGTTTCGATTCTCTGATCCGACCATTCTAATTTCGTTTCCAGCACTTTTTTTTTCTAAAGAGCTTCAGGTGAATTTTGGGTTGGTTACGTAACATAGGTCATGGAAAATTCCTCTCTTCCGTTTACGGTACGCGTGTAAAATTGTGTGAGAAAGTCTCCTCTGACCTATATGTCGACAAAATTTAATTTCCCGTCTGTCATTCTCTTAAATAGCTTTTTTTGTTGTCTGAGTGTCTAAAAAGAGTTATGCTTTT
This sequence comes from Medauroidea extradentata, assembly GCA_003012365.1. Classification (NCBI taxonomy): domain Eukaryota; kingdom Metazoa; phylum Arthropoda; class Insecta; order Phasmatodea; family Phasmatidae; genus Medauroidea; species Medauroidea extradentata. The sequence goes on from PNEQ01013441.1 coordinate 61,190, forward strand.
CACTGAGTAGATGACATAGTAGACAAAGTCAAACTCAATAACAGCGGCCTCCTGCCCTCTTGAAGACATTATTTACATCCCGTTACTAAAATTGTCGCACGCGCAAGGGCTCGTACCTCTTAGTTAATGAATAGCAATAAGAAAAAGAGACATACATTACTCTTCGCGAGAAGACAACGCTGGGAGAGAGAGGCTCTCTCAAACCGTCGCCTCATTAGATGCGCGCCACGATTAATGTACGAAGCAAACCTTTATCTCCACAGATAAGCGATAACATAAACATGTCCGTTCCAGTTGGCTCGCCAATAAAACTGATGAGTGGGCGTGGCAAGCTGCGTTTACCCATGTTTTATCGTCGTCGAGAAAACTCGGCCCTAAACAACGAAGCTAGTTAAAAATTAAATGTTAACAAATGAGTGTTTTCCCAACCCTGAGCATCGGTAATACAACTTCGGCAGGTGAACGTCACTAGCTGAATGAAATTAACATTAAGTAATTAATTACCATTCAAGCCATGACTTGAATATTGTCAAGCTTATGGAAACTCAAGAAATGCTTTCAGTTAAAAAATAATGTTTTCATTCTAATACTATTGCAAGATTTTGTTCCTTCACTCGTTATAATGATCCATTCCTTTCATCATTTTTTATTCATTTTGACAACTATAAATTCTAAATATTTTGTAAATGATTTCTCTCACAATTTCATTGGTTATCTTTAGAATTTCCGCAATTACGATCTGTATTTTTCCTGAAGGGCTTACGTTACCACGTAATGAAATATATAATAAGATAATATTTATCAAGCTACGCCTAAGCACAATTTTTTTTTTCAGTGTATTTTCCGTATTTGTCACTAAAGCAGGAACTAGTATGTTGTACTCTGTCTTCGAAATGTTTGACACCGTGCATGGTTTTTAATTCCATTTATTTTTATTGTTATGTCTAGTGTATAAAATGTTTATGCTATTTGGCGTGTGTCGTCAACCAGCGCTAGAATACTTTGGTCTCGAGCAAGTTTAGCCAGGAGTTGATAGCGTTACTTTATGAACGCGAGCAAACTTCGCTAACGTCACTTTTTAAACGTCTCGGGTTTATATATTTTACTCTATTCGGACCAACAGAGGCACATTTTTCAAACGCTTAAGATAATGTTATTGTCAAGATCGTCGCCCTGCTGAGGAAGATCATTAAGTTTAGCAGAGGATAATATACAGTAATGCAACAGCGGAACGCAAGTCTTGGGTAAGATTAGAGAACGTCGTAGAATCCTTGCCCCGTCAATGGCAATGTACGTCAACTTTTTCACATAAATAATTGAGACTACCCAAACTGCCACTCTAAACCAGAAATAGTGAATATTCACTGATTTGCCAGTGAGTTTCTATAATTCCGAATGGCACATTTTCAGCCAATTTAATCTGTGCAAAAACACTGGCAAATCAGAGAATATTAATTAATTCCGATTTGGAGTAGCAACGTTACAAAAGTGAATCAGTAACTATTAACAAATTATACAGTGGTTTTTCACATATTAAAATTGTTGAAACTGCTACATCCGGAATCTATCAAAACAACTGGCAAACCAGTGAATTTTCACTAATTCTGATTTATAAAGTGGAATGAAGCCCGGATCGCTCCTGTAGGAGGCGAATTGTCGGATTACTAGAGACACTAGAAAATCGCGGAAATGTTTAACATAGTCTCCAATAAGCTGTAGTATATTAACCGTGATACGTCTGAAGAGTTTTGAGGAAATTCTAACACGAAGGTGTCACGTTTCTTGTACCTTTCACGCCAACCTCTAAGTTTACGAAAATCTGTAAACCGTGTCGTAAGGTGGTTGCTGAAATCTGCAACCTGCCCTTACCTGAAAAGATCTAAGAAGATCGAAACACGAGTACGTCATTCTTAACCTTGAACGGCCTTATTCTTATCCTAAACCGTAAGGCCATCCAAGGATAAGAATGACGTACTCGTGCTTCGATCTTCTTGGATCTCTTCAGGTAAGGGCAGGTTGCAGATTTCAGCAACCACCTTACGACACGGTTTACAGATTTTCGTAAACTTAGAGGTTGGCGTGAAATGTACAAGAAACTTGACACCTTCGATTACATACCGCCAAGAAACACAGTTTAACAATTCTAACACGCAGTGTGTTCAAGCTGTGCAGTTCTAACTGGGTTTGCTGAAGAGAAAAACAATGCTTCAAATAAACCATAGCCAATGTTAATACAAAACATTCAGTGTTATACATATCATGTTGGAGCCTAGCAATCAGTCAACTCTTCCCGCGATTTTCCAGTATCTCTACTGATTACTAGGCCAGCGCGCCCAAGCATGCTTAGAAATTTTTTAAGACTTGTTTTATCTGGCTACTCTCCTGTCATGATTGTTTAAGGTGGTCCACGTGGTCGTAATTAATAATTTTGTATTTAAACGTCATAGTGTTTGTTTTATTGACGTTACTTGTGACTAAATTTTCCCCTTGTAATAATTTTTTAGCTCTCATAGTCTTCCCATAGCGGCAAGTCGAAGTCAGAATTTGCAAGTTTCGGGAACATAGGAATAGCAAAATCCAAGAGACTTACGCGAATGAAATAATTTACACTGAACTTAGATACTATGAGGAATATGCTAAAAGATTTAAATACACGAGACAAAGCCGTTGTGTCTTTTTTAAAAATTGACATAAATTACATAAATTTCCATCGTTTTCATATTTTTTTAAAAAGTAAAAAAATGTATTTGTGTGTTTTTAAATCCTTTAACGTATGGCCCATAAGATCTATTTTCAGTGCAAATTATTTATTTTGAGTAAGTCACTTGGTTGTTGTTACTCTTATGTTCCCTTAACCTGCTAATTCTGATTTTGACATGCCGCTATAGGAAGACTATGAGAGCAAAAAAAATTACAAGATGGAATTGTAGTCACAAGTAACTTCTATAAAACTGATATAAAAATATGAATTTTTGCCGAGTCACCCTTAACTTCATCTGCGGACTGTGATGAAATATTACCAGGGAAAAGATTTTGCATCACCTTGTTTCAATGCCTTACGTGCATACCTTCAGCTCTGCTTCGTGGTCAATGAATGTTAGAGGCACGAGTATTTCGTGTATTCATCTGACAACAGCCTAGACTTCTCAGTTCTATACGTGCACGGGCTAAAGCCGAATATCCATTGGCTTCTAACAGTACAGACGTGTAGCAAATGATATACCCACGACTTGTTTCCTTATTTATAACTGGCTTGCAGTCGTCAAATGCGTGTTAAAACCGCTCTCGTCTAATCACAGAAGGAAGAGTGAACGTTATTGACGTTCAACCTGACTTAGAATCAGTACGCGAAATAATCGTGCCTCTAGCGATTGTGTAGAGACGGGAAAAATTCGCGGGTTCACTGACCTCCAAGAATATACGTGTGCTCAAGCAAACAACGTCTGTTTATTAGCTGCTCGCTGATACAGTCGTATGGGGCACATTAACGTATATTTTTATTATTAGCTTTCAGCGGATGTCAAATAAGTCAGGAGCCAACTGCGAAAATGACAAGAACTTATATTTGCTGGAATTCTAACGTGTGCGTAAAAGAAAACGCGAATTTTTCAGGTCTCTAGTGATTGGGTTTGTTTATCTCTCAGCTTTCTTAGGGTTCTGCCCGCTCATCACAGACGTGTGGTGTCTCAGAAACCGTGTTCTGATTGGCTGCGTCATACGACTCTATATACAAAGACACGCTATCAAATAGAGCCATGAACATTTCGCGAAAACAGTTTTGCCCCAATGTGTATCAGTGCCTTACGTTAACATCTGTAACTGTGCTTTATGGTTATTGGCAGAGTGGCTGTGTGAAGTGACGTCTGTCATTTGACTGTGCTAATGACAATAAGGTTATTGCAACAACACACGTCTGGCATTTGTGGGTTGAACGTAAACACACGTGAGAGTAAAGATATCCAATCACTGGCCATGAAACAAAAATGCAGATGGCTGTAACAAACTGGGGCAAAATTCTTTTCGCAAAAAGTTCGTTGTCTTAGCTGTCAATAAACACAAAGCAGAACAGCAGATGTGCAAGTACGGCATAGTAACAAAATGGTGCAAAAATGTTGCGTGAAAATAAGGGGTTCGAAACATTACTTTACTATCGCAATAATAATATATGTACCAGAGTGTTCTTGACCTCTTTATAGGACGACAGCTAAAATGCCAAAGGTGTAATGAATGTCAAACTCTCTAGTGTTTTCTTAGAGTAAGCTGATATGAACTTAATTCATTCCGGATACATATTTCTTAGCGCCACCATTCTCAATAAAAAAATACTTCGTTTGGCGTCCGGAAACAAGATGGAGGTAATATTATTTTCGGAATTTTTCGGAATTTTTGAAAATTTTTAAAAATTTTTGAAATATTTTTGAAATGTTTGAATTTTTTTGGAATTTTGAAATTTTTAAAAATTTTGGTAATTTGACACTCAAGGTCAAGGTCACGGTTAAAGGTCAAGGTCATGCAACATGACGGCCGGGGCCGTTACGTCACAAAATGGCGGGGGGCGCCTCACAGCGCCACATGTCCCAGAACCGGTCAAATAAAAAAAAGCTTTATTGCTCTTTATTCGTAGACGTGCAACATTAGCACTTCATTTCTACCATAAGATTAGACAGCAAGATTCTGTCCGTTCTCTTCATGTCTGCCATTGGTCCACAATGTATTGGCCTGCCGCCGAGATCGCTTCTGACCAATAACTGAAAGATACACGGTAATATGACCAATCACTGGCAAACATACATGTAACTGACATCACATAGAGGCTCAAGACCAACGAACTCGCAGATTGCACTCAGGTACATACAGAGCAATAGAGTCAAGTCTGCCATTACATAATAACGCCTATAATTACATGCCTCTGCCCATTGCATACAGTCCCACTGGTAACATAAACGCTGTTTTACCATTTAAATAGTTCAACAACAATATGTATTTCAAAGTTGTATGTAGTTCCTTTAGAAGCAAGATTTACATTAAGTGTGAGTGATAGCCATCATCTTGAATTTTTTTTGTGTCATAGCTTTTCTTCTGGCTAAACTTTTGGAACCTTAACCTACACTGTAAAAAAAACTTTGTAAAATATTTTGGAAGTAACTAACGTAAACGCAGTATGGGACAGTTACCATACTTCCACCTTGTAAATATGTAAACTTTTACACTTGTTACAATACAAGTCTGGTACCTTCAGTATACATTTGACTGTTTTATAAAAATGTTTACGAGTGCTACCATGGATGTCTAGGAAACAATTCTACAGTACCTACTTTCTTAACGCTCCTATATGCACGCATGTGGAAAATGTCCAAACTACTTTTTAGAGTGTAACTACGGAATAGAATGCATACTGATATAATTTTAGGCACCGTAAATCTTTATTTTCCGTTAGTGTGGTTACAAACTGAATTGCTGTTAAGAAAGTAATACGAATTTTCTAACTGCCATTCGATGTGTAATAACAGTAACGGAAAGCAAAGATTTATGACGTCTAAAATTCTATCAGTATGCATTATATTCTGCAGTTAGGTTAAAGTTCCAAAAATTTACCCAGAAGAACAGTTATGACACAAAATACAAACATTCAAGATGGTGACTATCACTCGCTCTTAAACAATTTATTTTCTTTTCTACGTAGTAATTTATACTGTCGGCCAGAAAAACTTTTAAAAGAAAAAAAAAAGCGATATTTTTTAATTCGCTAAACAGACGCAATAAAATGTTTCGGCAGCAAAGATAACGTTCTAACAGTATTGCCTGGTGGACATCCTGGTGTTCCTCTACTCTGGCATTGGCATTAGCATAAACGATTCCGCAGTCTGCAAAGACGTTGCAGTTTTGGTAAATGTTACTCGGTATACGTAAATTGTGGCGGACATTGCACGGAGTACACACGTTTTACGAAAAATACTGGCATTACCCCACGAATGACCATATGTAGTTTCTATGCACGTACATACTTCAACTACCGTTAAACTGGGTGAATAAAATCATAAGAATTCAAATATAATCATCAGTGCAAAATCATCTTTAGAAACATTTTCCCCCTTTATAAGCAATTTACTTTTATTACAATTTATTTTATACTATTGGAATGTAATTTTTCAAAAGAAAAGTTGTGAACGAGTAATTTGTGGCAAATTTTGATCCTAATCACCCTGTTTTGCGGTACTAGCTCATAATTTTTCTGCTTTATTTCACTTCACGGCCATCCAGACGTGAATTTCGTACGATTCCTGAAATATGATTGCGTTATAAACTGAACCGTATGTCCAGAAAAAGGTTCAGTTAACATCCAGACGTGTCGCAATAACATTATATTTATTTACAGTACTGACAAAACTATCTCAAGAGACGAGCAAGTTTTAGCTAGTAGTTTCCCGCTGCATATACTTTTGTCCATAATTCCGGCAAAAATCACAGGTGTCACAGTGTTACCAGCTGTACAAAATGGTATTCTGGTATTAGGAAATGTGCAAAATTATTTTTTTTTCAAAAGATTCTGGTAAACAACTAATAAGACCGTGTTTGTATTTCATTTCCTTTTCTTGCTACGTGAGACAATAAATAGTCACTATTTAAGTACAGCTTCTTTTTTTTTTTTTTTAGATTATTTTGGTTACATTAAAAATACGATTTTTTTTTTAATTTCATAAAATTAACAGCGGATTAGCGGAAGAATAATTTCGCGTCCAAAAAGAGTAATTATTTTGTACCATAAATTACGGGTATTTGAACACCCATATGCGTGCCAGAATTATCAACTCTGGTACCTAACACAACAGAGGCAGTATCTGGTGAATATTGCAGATTTCTAGTGTGTCTGATAATACTGGCGTCGATAGGGCGAAGAAACGCACCGCTGGCGTACGTGCGCGCGACCAGACAAGGGTTCGAGGGATAGAGATGGCAACACCGGAGGCCCTGGAATATGCGTTACAACGCTGCCCGAAAGAAGTCCGTTCGAATCACTTGAATCCTCTGCAGATAAATGATCGTGTAATTTAGAACGCCCCTCCCCCCATTCCACAGGTCCGCCAACTGCTGGCGTGGGGCTGACACGATGTGATGCGCACATCAGCGGGGGAAATCGCCGCTCGGTGGTACAGAGGTGCGGACACGAGCCCGCCAGTGGAAAGAAAATAAAATATCGGTTAACTTTTGGCGTGGAAACCCACGGCAGGGGAGCGTACTTTTTTTTCGAACTTCCCGTCTCTCTCTTCATCCCACCCTCTAGCCACCCTCCAGCGGCCCCGAACTCGCCTGAAATATCGCACTTTGTGAAAAGCCGGGTGTTGTGAATTTGAATGAGGCTTGTTGCAATGCATCAGCATACATCAACAGTATGTAAATCAGGGTGGTTTATCTATGCATACATATCCGCACACAGAAGCCATTGTGATGGAGGTACCAGAGAAGGCTAGTCCTTGGCTGCGGCTCCCAGCTCCAGATACGCCCTCTGTGCAAAAACTGACTATCGGCCCGTCCTGACTAATTAATTCCTTTATAGACGTCTCTATTTTTCTTCCACTATGTATCCATCCGCTTCGTACACAAGTAAAAGGCATTGGTGCATGGAAAAACCACATTTTGTTAAACTTCACATGGCTACTTTTAGAGTGGAAACTGTTCTTACCTGCATAAAGTTAACGAATAATTTCACAAAGAAATTCTTTGTACTTTTACAGGTATTTGTAAAAGTACATAATGCAGGTACACTAAGTAACCACGTGTAGCCTACTCATACTATACCTTCCAGTAATGATATTTCAAAATAATATACTGGAGTTTTATGAAGTCTCTTTCCAGCAGTCAAGTATTCAAACATTTCCACATCTACACAGTTAAGAACGTCCATGTGGACGTGGCTTAATAGGTCATTTCTGATGCGATCCATATTAGAATGCCATAAATACAATATTTGGATTACTGTTCTTTTTTACGCTTGGTTCATACCAACTATGCAGTTTTTAACGTATGACTTGAAGAGATAATATTATTTTAAGCTTACTATTCAAGTATCCGTGTTTGTTACGGTGCAAATACATGAAATCGTACGCTTCAGTAATTGACTCGTTTGAAAGAAGAAACAATGTCTGTTTTCGAAATTACTTGCTTCGTATTTTAGACGAATTAGTTGCAGTATTTTCAGTTTTCTCTTTAGACCTACTTGTTTTGGTAGCATGTTACCAAACTTGCATTGCAATTAAAACTGAGATATTTGAACCGCTATACAGAACCTAAGGCTGAACTTAATTCAACTGCGTTTCTTGGTGTAATAACTACGCATTTCACAATAGTAAAATTCTGCTAATGTTAATATAGCATAAGTGTTTAAGTCGCTAGTAGTAATGTGCAAACTAACGTAAGAAAACAATTCTGAATTTTTTTCAGCGCTGTCACGCTAGAAAACGTAGACATGGCCTGGTATTTTAAATAGAATATTGTAACCATTTTGCACTCAAATTATCTGGTGATTAAACACAAAGATTATTTAAATGAACAATATAAAACAGTTTATAAGAGTATTTCGATATCGGTTTACTGGCGATTGTTTACGCTCATTTAGAAGTAGTTAGGTTTGTATCTGGTGTCATCCTGCTATCTCGGTCATACTTCATTGGGTTAGCTGATGGCGCCTTAGCTGATTCCGTGTCCTTGCTTTGCAACCATAATTAAATTATTTATCAGAATATATAACTGTTGAACTGTAAGCAACCCTAGTTACGCGTTAACATTTTCGAAAGTGGCGACTGATTGAACTAAATGCCGTTGTCGCCGATTAGGCATGAAATAGGGTACAAATTATCGCCACAGACGTTATTATTTTAACGTAGCCTATAACAACGTCCCATTCCTTACAATTATTTTATAATATTTCATCCACGTCTCAGAACTCATATTTGCTTTTTAGTCCAAAGTAAATTGGTCATTTGACATTTTTATCGAGGGATGTATACGATTGCTTATTTCAAGACACATTTGACTTATGTAATTAAAATATGACACAATTTTTAAATAATGTATAGCTATTTTATGGCATTCGTGCGATGACAAGACATATAATTTTTAACTGGATTGTTATCTTCTCATGGTTTTCCCGGTGTCTCGAAAATGTCCTTTTTTTAACGTGCGACAAAATGTTGTTTAAATAATTATGTTTGCTCAAGTGTCCTATTTTTTTTTTTTTTTTTTTTTTTTCAGAAATTCTCTTGGTTATCACCAAATAGCTTAAAACCAGAGAATTTTCCCTTGAAGGACGATAAGGTAACAAAAAATTAAATGTGCTTCGTGGTATTCAGTTTTCTCTATTGAAAATGAAGTATGATATAATATCATGCAGAATGTAAAGCAGCAAGTAACTCACATAATTTCTGAACATAAACAACGAACTATAAAGCGAAGAAGAGAAGCGTGCTTCTGTTTTGTCTCTTTATAATCCTTGCGACACAACGTAACTATTTTTTCCTTTCTATTTGGACATAGTCAATGTTAATGAGGTTATTTATTATTTCGTGACAGGTTTAAGTCTCATAGTAATAAGTTATAAATCTATTTAAATGTCAAGTTTCTTCCGGTTTTTTTTAAACGAAAAAAAAATTGCATAATGGTCTGTCTCATAGATTTATAAATTATGTCACCTTACTTACTCTAGGTAAGGTTATTTCTACTACATGTTAGAAACAAAACACGTTTTCTTATGGGAGAGCTTGTCGCGGGGGAAATTTCTGCCACTAGTTTCGCTTCAATCGTTAATGTACCAGATAAATACTAAACTGTAGTAAAATTGAATTTTAATAAACTTGGAACTGATAGAAGTCATTTAATTTAATTTTAAAGTGAAAATAAACCGATTTCGCGTTTTAAATTATCATAGTAATGGAACTTAAAATTAAGGAAATCTCTGTGATTGGTCAGTTTGGTGCACTGCCGATACCAGTGCTCAAGCAGCAGAAATTTTCCCTGTGACAAACTTATAACATTGATCTTTCTAACCTGTAGAAGAATTAATCTTACTCTAAGGCAAGAATATTTTATTCGGACACTTGCACGAGACACACGTCGTAATTGAAACCAGCACTAGGTGTTTCAAACCCAGTCTTAAGTTGATAAAATGCAAATAGTGCACTGAACTCTACGGTAGTCCAGAGGAAGGGTTGAGCTCCCGGGCTAACCCACCCCTCACAACCGACAACGCAGAGAGAGAGAGAGAGAGAGAGAGAGAGAGAGCATGCGAGAGCTCGTGTAAGCGCCCTGCGGCTTCGGCCATGGGTCGCTGTTACCCTCGCTCCGTGGGGAGAATACGAGCATCAATATTCATAAAGGGGCGTGGCTTGTCTCGCCGTGCTAATGAAGTGGTCAGTGCTCCAGGGGGGGGGGGGCAGGTGAGGTGACCGGGGCCCTGTGCCAACCCTAACCCCCTTCGCTTAAATCCCCCCTCGCATCCTCCCCCTCCTTTACCCTGCACGACCACCCTCGTCGCGGGCGGTATTTACGAGACGTGTAGCCCTACAAGCCTTGCTCTTTACATAAACCAACGCGCCCCCTCGCGAGCTGTGGGGGTGTGGACACACACGCGCGCATCGTACATGCGCGCCGATACATAGCCGGGGCGTTCAGCTATCACCGAACCTCCGACCCCTTCATGCCGGGCGGTGATGGCTTGTAGTCACCCTGCCTGGAGATAAACAACGACCGTTCTGGGAATTTAAGATACGAGGGATGTTTGTCTCGGAGCCGCAGAGTGTATTTCGACGACTGACGAACTAAAACATTGGGTATAGAGTGATTTATCGCGGGAAGAGTTTACTGTTCGCTGAGTTTCAGCGTTGTACGATTTCCCGTTGTTCGTTTGTTCCCATTTGAATGGTGCAGTAAAAACTTTGGTATGACGATAATGAAAGTTCGGTATTAGTGTGAACCAAGCAATTTGAAATAAGCGTTGTATAGTAATATAAGGCTCAAAATGCGTCAACGTTTTGGATACCATTCGCACCAAAAATGTTTTGCGATTTTACAATCTCTCTAAACATGGTGTGAGTGTGTGTGTTGGTATACATTTATTTATCTATCCTTAGCACATGTAATGATAACGTCCAGAGACAGAAAGGAGTCAAAGAGACGCCGTTTTAGAAATATTTTGTGTTCACAAATGTCGAATTCGAGTCCGTAATTAATTCCAGGATTCTACTTATCGTGTCCTAACATTGATATTTATATTTTTATTTTTTTTTTGCAACGCGTATAACCAAGCTGTGTTGCATGTTTCCTCCTTAGTTTGTTTCATGTAAGTGCTAGGGGAATTTTCGGTAAACCATACAAAATTAACATTATTTTTTAATGTTTCCTATGTATTTGTTAACAATATGTGCCCACTAAAATAATGGTTTTTGACAAAGATAATTATTGCAAGGTGAGCTACACGCGATATATTCCTTTCCTTTGCCTTGTAGAGCGTAGGCACAGACTGTTGCGGAATGCAGAAGCGAAAGTACGGAAAATTTTGCTACCTCGAGCCGAATAAAAGCCAATAAACAGTAGCAGACGAACACGTCAGAAAGTGGCCCGACCAATAGGCAGCGTTCTATAGCACACAGAAGCCAACAGGACAGCCTATAACCTCGCGCTGTCTAGGATATTACTAACGCTGTTTACATCGAAGGCACCACCACGGTAATTTATTTCTGTATGCTTAGCTATTCTTTGAGCTGACAGCAGCTAAATGTCGGCTGAACGAACCGTCCAATCATCAAGAACAGAAGAGCAGCCGCTGGAAACAAGCGCCTGTCGTCTCCCCGTCGTGCTATATACGAACCATGGGAATGTTAGTGCACCAACTCGGTGGAGGTAATAAGGGATTGGAAGTACCTGGTTAGGGGAGACAGGAATATACACCAGAGATAATTTAGACAAGCACTCGGGCTTCCACACCCCCTCCCTCTCTCTCCCTTACCAGCGCAAGTTATAGTAATGGCGGGCGACCGGGCGCTGAGAAGTCGTCACCGAGACAGTGCACTTAGGACTAGGCGATGTCGCGGCGCGCCACAAATCATACCAACACGGCAGCTTCCCCGTCTTCGAACTTATCCCCTCCTCCTCCGCCGCTTCCATGACGAATGCGCCGGTTATGTATATTAGCTTCCACGTCATGGATGGAGATAGAGAGAGAGAGGAGAAGGAGAGAAGACTCGATGAACCCAACCCCGGGGCCCATACATCGCTATAAAACCCTGATTGTAAAACTATTTCATCCTTGATGCTCGGAGGAATAATATAAAAAGTTTTCCCGGGTTGTCTTTACTTGCCTGGGTTACGTCTGCCACGTTTTATCCCTCCCTCCCCCCTCTACCTCTATCCTACTGTCTATGTACGTTCTCCGTCGCTCCGTCCCTGTGGTCGAGGAGGCTTGATACACGAGATGATATCGTGAGGACGTATATTTCCTTTAGAATTATGATGCAGTTCGGATGCGTCCCCAAAGAGCAGATGATGGCTTGGACCTACGTCTGTCCCCTCAAAGCGTGGAGCAAGGTAGGTAAAGGTGGGGATAGTGGTGTAGGAAGAGTCTGAAGACGACTTTTACCCTCGTTACTACAAGCACTTTGTCCTCTCTTAACATACGAAGGCCGCTCTCATGGTGCTACAAGATAAGAAAACATAATAACTTGAGACCCGGAAATTTCGCCGGGTTCAACGACCTACCGGCTCGACTCCACACTACATACACTCTCTACAGTTACTCCAGTGAGTGGTCAGTTGTACACGTGACAAGGTAGTGCGGGAGTCAGTGAGTGTTTTCATACACGTCCGCTGGTCACTCACAGTCGTCAAGGTTCCAGTAACTGTGACTCAATCGAGAAATTAATTTACGTGTACTGGAGTAAGAAACATAACTTCCTTCCAAATAAAGATGAAAAATTCCCCCTGGTCTCTTATCACGGTAACACGTTGGACTCGCATTCGGGAGGATCAGGGTTCGATCCCCAGCTCCGACCATCCTGATTTCGGCTTTCCATGGTTTCCCGAAATCCATCCAGGCGAATGCTGGGATGGTTCCTCTTAGTGCCAACTGTCTTCGAGGTACATACGAGAAAAATGCCATTATATTTTTCAGAAATATACAATTATTTAATAACTCGATACCAATTAAATTAATCAAGCTGGAATGAATTCTACTGGTAATTTGAGGTTTCCTTAATCCACCGTAATTGTAAAAATAATTTTTCTACAAAAATTTATTATTATTGAAACCACCTATAAAATATATTTTAAAAAAATACAGAGCCGATATATCGGCCTCTGGCATTTTTCGTGCAGGCAATGGATGTCGATACTTCGGCTCTAGGCACTAAAAGGGTTAATTCCATGATCTTTCATTTATTTCAAACAATTGGTAATAACTCAAATATTTTTTACCCGAACGCTTTGGAAAATATTGCGACTGTGTACAGCCATACTATACATAATTTTGTCAGAGCGTTCTTTTAAAATAACGCACTGTTTGCTAGCAAAAAATTATTTTGCTTCAGTTCGGCTTATTTTGGCAACAAAATATATTATATTTCACGAGCAAAATATACCAATACGTTTGTGTATCGCAACAGAAAAATTCAGATACAAATGATGTCATATACGGGTTAAAACTGTAAGAATGAATTTTCGATATATTTTTTTAATTTGCGTTTAAAAAAATATTTTGGAAACCACTGCAAAACTAAAGAGCGAGGCCTTAACGAATGCTCGGTCGACTCCTCTTCCAGTTCCTGCCGTTGTACCAAGTTTATGTCACCGTCTCTAATGACCTCGCAGTCGACGAGACGTAAAGCCCTCTTACCTTACATTACCATCTTATCGTTAGAGACCTGCGAATATCGTGTTATCTATTAAGCACAATCTACAGTTCAAAGAATTGTAGGTTCATGCCACTTTCATGATGCCTTTGACTTATTCTACGCCTTCTGGATGGTGCTGAGCCATAGCCATCTTTAGTAGAAGGCCGCGGCCTTAGATCTGGCAACTCTGGCAGGAAGGGTCATTTTAACACTTCTTTGTCTCGCCAACGGCAGTGGCTTCCCCTGATTCGCCGGTATGAAGAGCAGAATAACGAATCAGGTACAGCCATTGCCTTTGAAGAACTAAAATAAGTGTTAAAAACGACCCTTCCTGCCAGGGTTGCCAGATCTAAGGCCGCGGCCTTCTACTAAAGATGGCTATGGCTGAGCTAATGACAAAGAATCAACTGCATGCAGACTAAATCATGTAGTATCACTATGTCAGCGAGCAGCCAATGAGTAGCTACTGTATGATTAAATACTCAGACATTCTTAGAGACTATAGACTACAGATCAGTGAAACCACGCATTTTCACGGTGTCTACTAATTATAACCACAGACCTGGGAATTTATCGAATTCATTTGAAGAGAAGTCAAAATTCAAACTCATATTTCTTACAAACAGTTGCACGATTAGGTCACTGCGTTTGGAACTCGGTATTTAGAATTCTGAACTTAACACAGTTCTGTACGAAAACACTCACTGTCGCTCGCGCTACCTTGTCAGATGTACAACTGTCAACTCACTGGAGAAGCAGCCAATGATCTAGTGGCTGAAGACAAAGTGTACACAGGACTGTGGAGTCCAGCCTGGTGGTCGTTGAACCCGCGTAATTTCCGTGTCTCTAATCATAACTATCATCGTAGTCATGTCATCGCTGGACTGATCGTTGACTTGGTAATAGTTTTCTGACATTTTTATCCAGGACCATGATGGATAGCCCTCGTCTTCTATGTGCAAAAATATGTGTAATTTACTACACTGAAGTACAGAAGTGATTTAGGAGGTAGGTATGGTAAACATTTTTCCTACAGTAGGGGGCAGCGGATGACGAAGTGGCTAGAGCACTCGCCTCCTACAAAGGCGGTCAGGATTCGATTCACGGCGGAATCGAGCTCTCGATTTTCGTATGTGGGAATCGTTGGTTGGCGGGTTTTCTCGGGGATCTCTGGTTTCGCCGGCCACATCATTCGGGCGCTGCTCCATTCTCTCATCATGCGGCCTCTCACCAGTGCTAAATACCTAGATGTTATCTGCTAACCAGAATGTCTTCTCTTTACCAATGGTAACGTTCGTATACTTTTTTTTGGAAACAACTAATGTATACTTATGTTACCAGATTAGTATAGCAACAATGCTCAACAGTTTTTATATTTACTAGCTGAAGTATCCAGGACTTCTCAATTAAATGTACCTTCGGGCCACTTGCTTCAATTTTATAACTACCGAAAACACTCGGGGGCCAAAAGTAAAAAAAAAAAAAATGCAGTCAATAATTATAGGCATTGTACGGAATCATTTAATTGAACTTCATGTTAGTCTAACATAATTCACTGTCGTACGCAGAGATTACATTGACCTAACTATAACTATTAAGAAATAGCCTTTATATTATTGTAACAAAACATTTGCGCTGATTTCTGACATTTTGATGGCGGGCCAGTAGAAATGTCTCTGCGGGCCGCATCTGGCCCACGAGCCGCCTATTGAGAAGGCCTGGAGGCTGTTCACTGTAAACTAAGCACTCATCACAACTTGTAATTACTTAAACATATGTTTTATTGCGTCAATATACGTTAACTTTCGAGAATGTTGAAACGTACACACTGGTTTTTAGATACATGGAAGATTTCATATTAAAAATATTAAAGATGGCTGTAAAACGACAGAAAGAAAACTTTATGTGGTGCTCACGTTATCGTGAACGGCGGGTAAGTGTCCATACTATGCATGCGTGAAATACGCCATTTTTTTTTCACTGAAATTTTTACAGTGTACTGACGTATGCCGCATGTATGTCTTCAGCGTGGTAGAAGGGAGAACTGTCGTGCAGGTAGTTGGGAAGAGTTTACAAGAATCCAAAGTTACAGCATTTTAAGATGACCGCCACAAAGTTTTGATGGAGAACTACTGTTAATTAAATGAATATTCAACGGACTAATTCAAAAATATTAAGGGCTACTGCAACATGAAATTTTCTATTATTTTAATCGCTTTTAATTTTCCAGTATAATTTATGTTTGGGTGTCGCATTTGGCTATTAGAGCCATTAAGGGCAATGCCTACCTGCGCGTTAAAGACTCAAGCGACGGATTTACGAGGGTGACCTTGCAGCGCGCATCAAATACCGTGTTGCCACAACGAGCAAAACAATGAACTTGCGAGCTAGATTCCCGCCGATCCATTTGAACAATGGAATCAAGGTTTGCCTGAAGTGAAGATAATTGGACTGAAGAGATTTTGGTCAGTACTTAACATCTAGGCCGCTATCACTAAGGACGGGGCGGGGACGGGGGGGGGTGACATGATTCGAACACGGATCGCCTTGGTGGGAGGCGAGAGCTCAAACCACTTCGCCAGCCGCGGCAGCTTATCCGAAGTGTGTTTTCTTTTGTTACATTCGCACAATGGTCACATGTGATATAGTTCCGTAAATATCTTATTTCCCTGTACATTAGACTACATACTACACATCTGAAGTGCGTGCGCGTGGTAGAAAGTTTGCGTATAAGGTAATAAAATCCGCAAGTGTTTCTAATTATGACAATATATGCGCTTAAGAAACATCATGTAGAATACGTTTTGCTTGTAACAATTATCTTCAAAATTTGTTTCCTTGGAAAGAAATTTATTTGCAGAGACAGTGAAATTTCCGAATTAGTTTGAGAATAAGTTAGCTTTCTGATTCCTGTACACATTTATTACATTCGTTATTTGGTCCCTGTTACTCTCTCCCTCTCTTTTTCAACAGAAGACCTGTATGATAACTAGGGACCTGAAAAATTCGTGTATTCTTTTGGACTCACGCTAGATTTCAAACAGCTGTATGTACGTGTCACTTTCACAATTGGCCCTGGACTGATTTGAACACCTCCTAGAGGATGCTTGTCCAAAAGTCATGGATCAACTAAACGCTGTTCCAATCATGTGGTCTCACTCCGTCATCCTACGGCCAGTTACCAGCTGCTCTCTGCCTGAATAACCACATATTCTTGGACAATTCTACATGTCATTTAACACGCGAATTTTTCCGGTCTCTAATGATAACACTCACTGACTCCCGCGGTACCTTGTCACATGTACAACTGTTCTCTCACTGGAGTACACTGTTAAAATTTACCGTGAATTTGTAGGCAATTTTACGGAAATGTCTGTTTAATTAACTGAAACATTATTTTGTCACAGTTATACATAATTTTGTTTCATCAATACATATGTAAACCTGCGAGAAGAAACTAAAAAAAAAAAAAAAATTACCGTACACATTATTGTGCCTGCATCCTAGAGAAGTATCGTAAATTTGCGAGTTTCCGTAAATTAACGGACACTTGTGGAGAATTTTTTAACAGCACTTCACCGTAAAGCAAAAAAAAAAATATTTTTAACAGTGCCACCTAATGATTATAACAGTTTTTAGCAACTGTTGTTTAATACTCCTTAGCAGCATACAAAAAATTACACTGGCATTCGGTACCACTTTAAATGCTCTCATGTACACCGTTGTACATTTTAACGGAAATGTACCATTAATAAACGGAAATCGTGTCCGTAAAAATAAAATACGGAAATGACTATAGTAAATATACACTACGGAATCATACGCACTACGTATGTCCATATGTCTGTGACACTTGCACGGAAGAAATCGTAAATTTACGGGTTAGAGAGCTGTAAATATTACTGATATTTTTTAATAGCATCACCGGTAATTTTGCAAATCTGTAGAAATGCAATTGTAGCATTATAGACATATAAGTATGGCTCAATTCTGTGTGACGAAACAGTTCTATGGAAACTTCTGTTGGATTAGGAAATAAGTTTCCGTGAATTCACGGAAGTATTCGGAGAAATATTTACCGGAAATTCCGTAAATCGACGGAGAAAATTTTTTACAGTGACCAGCCAAAATGAACAAGTAGCCGAGGACAGAGTGTACACATGCCTATAGAGTCCAGCCTGCTGGTTGTTGAACCCTGCCATAGATCCCCAATTAATCTTAATGCTTACATCTTTGAAGGCGATACACTATCTATGGCGTATTAAATCATCCCCAACACACGGTAAATGTTTATGGACCAGTTAATTCATTACTCTGCTTTACCTCCACATAACACAAGAGCCGTGAAAGTAAAACATTGCAACTGTAACAAGGTACCAGAAAATAACAAATGCTGAGTAACATGTTTAAACAAAATCAACAAAGAGTCGTGTTACAGACCATAAAAAAATGTTGAATGAGTTCAGACCCACCCGATGTTTTTTGTAAAGTTATTAAGTATTCCAGGGTCAACTTCCTTCCATTACAAGAGAGACAGCAAACTCCCAACCACAACTTAGTATACTAGAGAGATGAGTTTACACCCGTGAAGGTTGATTTAAATCCGAACAGTAGTTTTTCTCACGCTGATAACCCTGAAAAAAAAAACGGGATACATAACCAATGAAAGGAAATATGTAAACGGTCATCGCGTGTGTGGACATTATCGTTGATTTACAACGCGCATTAAAAAATGTTTCGCGTGTATTTAAAAAACGTGTTCATAATATCTTTTAATCTTGTGCCGTAATATGGTATTTATTTATGATAAAGCAAGCGCGTTTTTTTTTCTCTCGTTTTTTAAAAACACGCCTGCGTACAAATTCTAAATTATTATCTTTTAGCAGTTCGAAAGAAGCGCTGTAAGAAATATTTAAATGTGGTACGTGGTTGTAGATTTCTTAATTAATGTAATGCAAATTTACCATAAAGCCAATATTTTACGTTTTATGTATTGTTCGGCCAACAAATATTTTGTTGTATGAAATACGCATTTGTTTCGCCATGTTCAAACACACTCTGTAAAACTTATTTATAAATTTAGCACACCGTCGCATAGGAGTGTAAATAAAGTAGGTACGCTAAAATTGTTTCCCATACAACAATAATAGCGGCCCTATATGTATATATTGTTTGTCCCATAAGCCCAGTCTCACATGGTAAATATAACTTTGTGAAATATGGAATAGTTTAATAGTGATGTAGTGTGTTGGCGTAAGATAACAGCAGTGTGTTCACCACTTCCACGGGTCATTATGACAGAAAAAGTTAAAATTTATGGCCGCGATATGATTTGCATATGTGTATGCGATGGTTGGAATTGCTTTGTACACGACGTAATATGGCCGACGGGATGGAGCGACATGCAGCAGTAATGTTGTTATTCACAACATCTATTTGAGCGCTAATTTGCAAAAATGTACTCGCATGGTTACGTTATTTAGAAACTAGGTCAGCCCGTTGACAAGATATTACACATTACACGAATGTAACTTGATAACATTTAGCCATTTGAATATTTAGTAAATCATCTGGTTTGTGAGTGAACGAGTGCTTGGTGATTCTATAATCATGCTTCTCTCCAGCAGCGAGGTTATTAGCGCCCAAAAGGAAAGTCATAAAATTTTAAGATTAATAAAACCCGTTACATTCAGTAACCCCACTTAAATTCGCAGAGTTAGGCGAAAAAATAATTTTAATGGTTGAACATTTGCGCATAAAAGAAACGAGCACAAAAGTAAAAGTCATAAATTCTGAAATACGTAAAAGGAAAAATATACAAAACGAATATGTTATTGTAACATTTCAAAATAAACTACTTGATACAGAAAGTTCCTTGATATCAAGTCGTTAACTGCTATGCCCGGCTCAGCCCACCCGGATTTCTGTTTTCCATGATTTCCTGTTGTTACTCCTGTAACGTGTCAGGTTTATTTTCCTATGTGACATATTATTGTATGTGAGACATTATCTAATTTTTACCAGACCTCAGATTATTATCTAGATGTGAAATGAGAATAGTGTTTTGCTTGTACGATAATATGTAGGCTAAACTTTAATTTTTGCCAGACCAGATTATTTGCATTTTAGATTACGACTGACTATTTGCTCTACGACTATCCTGATATCCATTCTCACAGCACAACCCGCGAGGTTTCGAACTGTTTTGCCGAGTGCTGATTAGTTGGTGGATTAATGCTTCTAAAAACAATGATTTTTTTTCCTTCGGACATTTTTTTATATAGTACTACAAGGGGCGATGAGGAGAGCGGCAGCAAACAGGTCGTTGCTGGCTCTAGGATTTACCTAAATTAATTAAAGCTGAGTCGAGATGTTAGTTCAGGTCGCCTCTGTGGTGAAGACGGAGTTAAGAATAGGGCTAGAGGGCCTGGACACAGGACTACCGCGAAGTTATATTAATTAGTCTTCCGCGATTCTATATCGTGTGCTAATGAACTATAGCCGTATGGGTCCGAGGGCATAAGGGAAGACATCAGAAGGAGATGAGTAGAAATTGTGAAATGTCGCGAATTCAATGACCTGCATGATAGAATCAAATTTCCTATGCATATTCAAGTCCTGTCTATTCGTTCGTTGTCTGCACTGAGTAGCAGCTAGTGGACAAATGGTCGGGGCTTGAGTATGTATAGGATATTTGATTCTAACATGCAAGTCATCGAATTCGCGAAATTTCGCCATCTCTAGAGATGAGCAACTCTACGAGGTGTGTCCGAGGCCTGTCTTCAGTACAGCCACCGTGGAATTTCAGCAG
This sequence comes from Medauroidea extradentata, assembly GCA_003012365.1. Classification (NCBI taxonomy): domain Eukaryota; kingdom Metazoa; phylum Arthropoda; class Insecta; order Phasmatodea; family Phasmatidae; genus Medauroidea; species Medauroidea extradentata. Next base: position 81,878 of record PNEQ01013441.1, read on the forward strand.
ACGTCAAAGGGATAGTTTTCTATGCAGAGATAAGTGAAACCGTCTTACATGTATGGCGTCATATGGTTTGCAGGATAGACGCTAAACTCCTCCATGTTACTAAATGTTCCTGCCTTTAGTTTATGAACTTGTATAACCTACGTCTAACCTGATTTAAATAGACACGCTTAGTTTGCAGTACCAATTTCAATTATTTGACGTGTTTATTTTAATCTGTCTACCAAGATTATAGACTCTATACGCTAATAATTTACGTAGGAACATCTTGCTGGCAGTTAATGGCAAGTTAATGCCAGTATTATTTTAATTTGACCACCCGTCGCTGTTGTCTTCTCGTGACGGACCGTTATAGTGCAAGATTTATCGGTACGACTCTTGACGACGATATGACGTGAGCGGAGGCGCCGTCAGCTGATACACTAACTGCATCGTCTTATAATAATCTCTCTAAACAATATCCGTAGGCGTCCGTGTCTGCAGTACTACGAAACGCGACGATATTTCTACTCAATGGCGTCCCGACGCCCAAAACGACGACGACGATGGCACTCCGGCCCAACGTACTCCGTGGCTCGATGAAATCGCAATACAACGGCGCGGCGTCCCGATGACGATGGCTCTCCAGTCCGCTGTCCTTCGCGGCTCTATAGCGTCCTGACGCCTAACTGGACGCCTGACGGTGGAACTCCGCCCTCCCGTCTTCGTGGCTCGCCGACGTCTATCTCTCTTCCGTTATCGAAGTTCGCTTGACTCCTGGCTGGCGCCAAAAATCCCCGCCGTTTGTCCTTGTCCTTGTCCTTGCCACTGCGGTATTTATTAGATAATAACATCATTCCTTTTGACTGTATACACAATTACACTAAATGTTTTCTTACTTGTTAAAATTCCTTATATCTTAATTAATTAATAAATATGTACATTTAAATCTCAAAAGCTCCCCATCCTCCTGTTCTGCGTTTAAAAAAGGGGGACTGACTTGAGCGTGGGTGGGGGCGAAATGACCCAGACGCTTGCCCTGCACCTGCTGGTTTCCACACTGATAAAGTTTATACAAATTTATGTTTTTTTTTTCCTTTTAAAATCTTTTACAGTGATAATATCTTAATGAAAGCTATTTTGTCGTCAGCCTGATGTGATGGCGAGAAACAAAATTGACACAAGACATAGTTCTGAATGTGTATGTCAATTATGATAATAGAGAAACACTTCTGTCCATTGATATAATTAACTGCGGTGGAGACCATATGGCGTGTTGCAACTCTAGTCAATCAACGTATCGTCTTCCTAGGCTCATGATAGAGCGAAGGGGTTACAATTGTCTGCTGAAACGGAGGAGACTTAAAATTCCGTCGCGCTGGGAAGACGTAAGAGTTATTTACCTCGGCGACTAGTTTATGTCCTGCTCCTGGGACGCCGGACGCCGTCCCATTGTATCCTCGTCATCTGTAAAATGACGCATCGCCACGCCACTCGCGTGCCACACGTTGACAAATTTAATGACATTTCTGGTCGCTTCTCCCACCCCCTCACATGTCCTACCATTTGCACGCTGCAAGAGTAATTTCTCTCCCCTCCTTCCCCTCTCTTCCCGCGCCGTAGTTTGCCGGGGTGCCATCCTGATTATGATAAACTGGCGCCGTCACGCATGCCCGACCATGTTGGGCAACAGGGAAGGGTGCGGCGGCGGGAGTGGTAAGAGGGGAGGTAAGGTACGGATCGCACCGCGCATGAGTGGTTCCCGTCAGGCTTGGGAAGAGCCGCGAGAAAACTTGCGCTCATACGCGTCGCGTCGCTTATACGAGAAGGCGGTTTAAAGTTGTTCAAGTGGTGAATAACCATAATTTTATATTTGTTGAAATGGTGTTAGTTTTGTAGACATTACTTAAGAGTACATTTACCTCTAATGAAAAAAAAAATTAGCTCAGCCAGTTTTCTCGTAATGGCTGAGCTAATTCTTTTTCGTTAGAAGTATATGTTCTCTCAAGTAATGTGTATAAAACAAACACTGTTTCATACAAATATAAAATTGTCATTTTTCCCCACTAGAACAACCTTAAGGTGGAGTATCAGTCGCCATTATAAATTATTTTAACTTACTGTTTTTTTTTTAATTTTAGGATGAAAAGTGTTAATTTTGTAATTATAGCGTCAATTATGTTTACCTTGCGCAACACTAGTCTACAAGTATCGCAGTTAAACTTTTATGGTATAGTTAGGTAGCAATCAGTCGAGCTAATTTAGAAAAAAATAATTTATTTATTGATTGCAGCCTAAACATTCTTTAATAGTTACAATGCTGTGTTTGTACTTTAGCGCAAGATAAATATTATTGACGCTATAGTCACATGTTCAAACATTCCTTCTAAGAATTAAAAAAAAATTTAATTAAATTATCAAATACATAGAAAATCATTATTTTCTGTTTATACGAAATACTATTACTTTTATTGTTGCAACTAGTGACATCATTACCATCGTATGGGACATTTTAGCATACATGATATTCCCATAATGGCAAGTCAGAGCCAAAATATTAGTTTACGGTAGCATAGGCCCAAAGAGATCTTACAAACTTGCTGTAATTAAATAATTTACACGGGAATCAGGTATGCCACGGGCTGCATTCTAGCAGTTATAAAAGTATGTATATATATAAATACAGAAGACTACGATTTAATGTCGATAAATGTGCAACATATTTGGTACAGTAGGATACAAAAACCATTTTATCATTGGAACAAATGCAAATAGCGACATTCCTCCAGATTAAAATGATGTCAAGTTTGTACATATAAGGATTGTCAGCGCTCGCCGTTGTGTATTTCGGTACTAACAAGTGCACGTCATCTTCTCAAAGTGATATTTTGGTCAGCGCTTAACATCGAGGTCTTCAACGCTGGTGAGGGGTTGCATGAGGTGTGTACGGAACAACGCCGGAATGATAAGGGCGGGGATGCGATAGATCCCCGAGAAGGCCCGCCGACCAGCGGCATTGTCCGGCACGATTCTCACATGCGAAAATCCGGGGAACGACCCCGCCGGGAATCGAACTCGGATCACCTCGGAGGGAGGCGAGAGATCTGACTACTCGGCCACCGTGCCCCCATCCCCTTATATTTATTTTTTTTTTCCTTACGAACGACGATCTGCACAACGGAGCGCGGTTCTTTTCATACTGACTCAACGTGATCTGCCGTGCGTCAGATTTGTTAGTGAAGGGTACGCCTACCCTACTTCGTGATACTAAGGCTTCTAACTTCAGTAACAGAAATATGTTAAAACATTTTAATTGTGGTCACTTATTGCCAAAGCTACACATGCCTGCTCTCTGTTGGTAACCTAGAAAACATGGTGTATAGGTAGGGACACCTTCTTCATCGTTATTGGCAGCGTGTCTTTGTGAAGTGATGTCTCTCATTTGACTTTGCCAATCACAATAACGTTACTACAACTTCACATCCAATCACTGATTATGAAGCAGAGCTGCAGATGTGCACGTAAGTCGCTGAAACAAAGTGGGGCTAAATTCTTTTCGCCAAAATCAGGGGTCTCTATGTATAGGTGCTTAACCTCCCCAATTCTGTGAAGCCCGCAAAATGGTACACTCTTAATCTGAATTAGTGAATATTCACTGATTCACGCCAATGTGTGGAGCAGTTTCAAAAATTTAATCAGTGAGAAACCACTGTGTAATCAGTGACTATTCACTGATTCCGATAAAGAGTGCCAACATTCCACAAGTTAATTAGTGAATTTAGTAATTATTCACTGATTCAATAAGTGAAAACTGTTCTTTAAAAGCAACTGGAAATAACTGTGAATATTCACTGATTCACTTGTGAAATGTAGGCACTCTTAAAGGAAATCAGTGAATATTCACTAATTAAACAGTGATAAAAATTGTTGAAACTGCTCCATCCAACAGCGTGAATCAGTGAATATTCACTAATTCATATTTAGAGTGTTTATCACGATGTTAAGATATATCGCTACATATGTTCATTTTACCGTATTTGGTAAATAAAACCATTAAAAATTATATTCTTAATGTAATGATTTTACTATCACTTGATCAGCCTTAAACGTCAGAAGCAGCAAAACCCACCCACCCCTCTTTTATTCCTGCTTCACCTTCGATCGTATTTCTTCTTCGTCGATCGGAATGTCCGACGCGTACCTTAGGTCCGAGTCGTAGCTCAACAGGTAGCCGACGACGAGTAGGAGGCAACGTACGAGTAGAATTGAACATTAAACGTCAACGAACACGAGTCTTTAACTATCCGTGGAGACTGTTTACAATCATGACCACGTGCCCGCAAGTTCTTTCAGGCAGTCAGTCCATTCATCAATACCCGTCCGCCTGCAGTGCATTTCATAAGCATAATTACCTTCGCTCCGGTGACGTCACTGGAAGCATCCTACAGCGTCGCCATACACGGTGAACTGGAATTACCAACATTTGTAATGGAATCAGCGAAATTAACTACCCGTCTCTGCAAACATTCATCCCCCTCCCCCCAACTCACTCTTACAGTCCGTGATCGTAAAGAGAAGACAGGGGAGTTGAAGTTAAATTGGATAAAACAAACTACATGTCAGCTCCTGGGTACACGATGACGTTCATGAAAATGAGCTTTAAACAGTTTTATGAAAATATTCCTGACTACCAAGTAGAAAAGAGAATTTCACCCCCCCCCCCCCCGTTTTTTTTTTTGTTAGTCTGTTTGAAAAGTTGTTTAATACCATTTCGTACATAATTGAATTACACAATCCCTTTGTTGACTTTTTTTAGTATTTACTAAGGTATAGGCCTCTAAAATAATCTACAACAATTACAGTGGACAAACTTATGTCATTCTGATTTACAAGCAGGTATTTAGGCCCATTCACTTCAAGAGCTAACGAATAATAAACGCTGTTTCATTTAATTAAGTTAATTTTTAAAATATTCTCTGTTATGAATATGCGAATTTTCGGCTAATATTATAGAAGAACATCACCTATTTTTTTATATATTTTTATAAAATATTATATAAGGTTTTGGGGCCAAAGCGATGTGGTTAGACCACTCGTATCTCACCACAGCGATACGACTTCTATACCCAGCTGTGTTGCCAAGTGTACTACAATTCTAGTATTGTGTACCAAGATTTCGTTCCTTTCTTGTACCCGCAGTTACTTAGCAAAAAGTGTCTGCTTTTTTATATTGGGCTGTCCTTTGTTTAATTTGTCCCGGTAACATTTATGGAATTTTATGTTGTTTATGTATCTTGTTGGCTAAAGCCGGATTCACTACCACACTTAGCGTACGTACGTACGAAGTAAAACGTTGATAAACTCTACTACATACGTACGCACACTACGCGAGAATGTGAATGCAAGCATGCACACTCGGTGTTTCTACTTTTACACGTACGTACGCGTGTACGCTAAGTGGTGGTTGTGAATCCAGCTTAAATCATACTCTGCTTTTTTATGTTTCTCTAGTCTCTTTGGTTTTCAGTGACAGACATATACATCGCAATGGAGTGTGTCCAAGAAACCAAATCCAGTCAGCTGTCACGGGCCTACATCACGCCATTTCCGGTGGCTTACAAAAGCTTCACTTCCCATCGATAGAGACGGGAAAAATTCGCGGGTTCACTTACCTGTAGGCTAGCCTCCAAGAATATATGTGCACTCACACAAACAACAGATGTTTATTAGTTGCTCGCTGACACAGTGATATGGGCCTGTATTTAGTTACATTTATATTATTGGCTCAGCGACTTACACGAGGTGTCAAATAAGTCAAGGACCAACTATGAAAGT
>PNEQ01013441.1:90188-135097 GCA_003012365.1 Medauroidea extradentata
ATCTCATGCCAAATTTTACTTTGGCTTCCTCAAATGAGAATACTCAAATAACGAAAAATTAAAGTCATCGGTAGAGTCATGCAAAATTCGGGTTATTTTCTGACAGCTGAATAGACTCCAAGTGTCTATAGGCTCGCTCGACGTCTCCCGCTGGCCGATATTGTCGTGACTTGCCACGGAGAATGCTTACACGGTAGAGAGGCCAATCTCTGTAAAGACGTAACACACGTAAGTGAAGTTTAGTCTGATACCAAATAAAAACATGAATTTTGCATATATCTAGCCATCGAACGCGCACACACTACACTGGAAACTTGCAAATAAATAACATTTCAGACAATTAAATATCTCGCTATAGGTAATGTAAATACAGTACTTAACGTAACATTTTACCACAACTGTGAATACGAAACACGAAGGAGTCGAGACTCCTTGCTGGCGACTGGCGGCAGATGCTCACTCGTTGTCGGTTACGTGGTTGAGTCATGAATCTACAGTACGTGAGTCCCGCCGCCCGCCGCGTTCATCAATATGACGAAGTGTGCGCCCGAGGTCAGCCTGCTGGAGTTCGACCAGGATAACAGCCGGAGATCGAATTGGAACCCCGGAGAGCGAGTCTGCTAGTCGGAGTACGACGTTATCTCTCTCTCTCTCTCTCTCTCTCTCTCTCTCTCTCCTGCTGTATGCCATTCTCTGCGGTAAGATCGCGCCCAGAGAGACGGTTCGCTTGAGTCCCAACGTTGTCTCCACAACATTAAGGTTATACAAGTAGCAAAAAGGGATAATTTTGTATTTGTACGATATTTAGAGATGGTGGTGTATCGCGACAATTATTTGTGTCAACGTGCCCTTGAGAACAGTGTGGTTTCTTGCGACATGTCTGATTGGGCGATATATACGTCTGACACAAACACAACGTAGCTGCATGCAGACCAATATTAGACATCACATATTACAATAGCGGGATTCTTATTGGCTCAGTCAAATAGGGCAACAACTCTACGCACAAGTGAAAGCCAGTAATCTTTTCATAAGCTGAACGTACGTTGAAACCCAGCAAACAGTCAAGTTTTCCCGCGATAAACCATCATCTCTGACGATATTGTGTTAGTTTCCTAGGCATCGTTTGTGACTACGTTTTCCGCTTTTTGTATTTAAAAACTCTTGAATTCTTTTTAAATTGTAATGTCAAATTTCAGTTTTATTTTACAAAAATATTTCATTTTTTGTTTTTATACATTGTAGCCTACAACATTGTAATTCAATGTCTTTTTTTTTTCTTTTTCCGTTCGGTATGTCAGTGGGTTTTAGTGGCAAAATTTATGTCTAAAATAATAAAAAAGCCTGTAAAAATGTAAAAAATAAAAATATGACACTGAAAATTGCTGTAGACCGTTCTCTTAAAAACACGCTGTGATAAGCGAGAACATGTAGGCCTAATATTGTGAGCTGTACACTGAGAGAAAAAATTATTTGATTCAAACAAATATTTGTTTATGTATGTGCCAACAACGGGGTAGTGTTGTTTTAAACAAATATTTAGTTGAAAACCATTTTTTTTTTTTTTAGATGAACAAAGCAGTCATGTTATTTCATAACCTCATTTAGTTAAAATAACTAAACCAGATGTTGAAAAAATATTTCGACTTTGTTGATCTAATAAAATCTTACGTTCAGTATAATATTTGTTTGAATCAACACTACATCGTTGGTTGCACATTAACAAACAAATGTTTGGTTAACTCAACAAATCCTTTTTCTCAGTGTATGAATGTTATCAGAGCACAGCCTATAGCGTGCCATGATTTTGATAAAGACGTGTGTTAGATAATACGATATGAAGACAGTCACTAGTGACTTTACAAGAAGTGAAGTTACAGAACAGACCTCCCTCCCCTCCTCCCCAATAGCCGAAGGTCTTACTGCAAAGTGCGATTCCGCGCAGTTGTTATTGTCATCGGCGAGCAATTCGCCGCAAATGAGGCAAAGGATGGGTGCCGGAAGGGATGGGCATTAAAAAAAAAAAAAAGCACACCGCTGCGCGGGGAGGTGAAATTGCTGACAACGCTCTGTCGCCTTTATGTCCGGTCATCACTCAACGTAGATGTTCGCGGAGCAAGCCGGGACGTACGTAACTCAGGCGACGCCGTCGAGATATAGGGCTGGCGCTAATGCGCGTTAATTGCTCGTGTTTGTTTTATAGCCCCCGTATTCCCTGCGTCCCCCCTTCCCCCTCAACCCTTCCGCACCGCAAGTGGACGACGCGTCACTTGCCGAAACGTCCGCCCTGGGAGAGAGACGGGCTTCGGACTCGCGATTACGTCCCGCTGTAACGTCGCAGGAAACCTCGCTGGAAAAAATACTGTCGTGGAATTCCCTTAGATTTAATGCAAGCATACTAAACTTAACATGCAAATGAAATGTGCCCCCAAAATATGGCAAATTTCCTTATTGGCAGTTGACGATAAAATGAGCACTGTTTAGTTTTTTTATCTTTCAACCGTTTTGCAGCCACCTTAAGAGTGCATGGTGTATAATTCTGCACCAAAAGCATCAGTTCAGAATTGTAGGTTTCTGGAAACCAATTTGCAAAAATGAAAAAAGCAGCAATCCTAGACAATAATTTTTGCCAACTTTCTGAGAAAAAATGTTTCTCCATTAACGTATATTCATAGAACAATATCTCACGCCGACATCTCGTACATTTAATTGCCGCGCAAGAGATCACGCTTTACAAATATGCATAATTATGGGTAAATGTTTGCTCATAAAGTTGGCAGTTATAATTATCAAGGAATGATGTTTTGCAGTTTGAAGAATTCAGCGCTTATTTATGTACAACGCCATCTTAAAAAGTTGTGATATGAAAATTTCCAAGTATCTAAAAACCACTGTAAACACATTATTACGCTCAAAACTAAGCATATACTACCCCCAATAAAGCATATTTATTGTAAGTTTGGTGAGACTTCAGTTTATTCTGAACAGCCTATACAAGTTACGAAATGGTACGTAGTAAGGTAAAATTTCTAATCGTTAAATTAATCCATAAGAACGTTTTCACGCATTTCTTATTATCGTGCATATAAGACCGAACCTAATAAATGGTATTTAAAACTACGGTGGGATATCGAACTAAAAAATTTGCATCAGGGGCTTAGAACATTAAATACTACCTCATAAAGGTCGTTGCATGTTTCTAGAGTAGTTTAACAGGCATCCCGTTGTACAACAGGTTGAAGAAGCTGTTTTTCGTCATTTTGAGGGACTCCGAAGTGATTTTTCTGATTGACGTGACGTTTTGAAACTACCTTTCCATCACAGATTGAAGTATGTTTTCTTTTCGTAGATTGTCACAATCAACACATGTCGAATAGTTTAGTTAAAATGAACATATTTACGAACACACTGCAACGCATCTTCAGCTCGTGGCAGGCGGCGCCATTAAGGGGGAGTGTTTGACAATTTAATGGTATTTTCAGTTTTTGAGCAATAAGATCTATTCAAATTGTATTACCAAAATTTTATCTTCAACAAAATATAGCATACATTCTTGGTTAACTGCTTGACATAATTAATGATGGAATCTTTGATTAATTATTCATGCAGAGTCATTGCGAGTGAATTATAGGTAGAGACCTGAAAATTTCGCGTATTCTTTTAGAGCAAGCTAGAATTCAGGCAACTATAGGTCTGTATCACGTTCACAATTGGCCGTTGACTTACTCGACACTTCCTGAAATTAACCGAGCCAATAACGAAACTGTAGCTGAATACAGGTCCATTTGACTGTGTCAGTGAGCAGATAACTAACAGCTGTTGTCTGCACGATTTCACATATATTCTTGGAGACTAGCCTACAGGTCACTGAACCCGCGAATTTTTCCCGTCTCTAGTTATAGGTTAACTTTCAAGAATTATCTTGCAATGATTCTTCATGACAAACTAATGAAAGATTCCATTATTATTCATGCCATGCAGTTTACAAAGAATATGTCATATGATTAGAGACACTGGAAAATCGCAAAAATATTTCACATAGTCTCCAATAAGCTGTAGTATCGCAATCGTGACACGTGTGAACAGTTTTCTGGCAAATCTCATACAGTCTGTGCTAAAACTGTACAGTTCTAATTGGGTCTGTTGAAGAGGGACACAGTGCTTCATATAAACTATAGCCAATGTAGATACAAAACCTCCAGTGTTATACATAGCATATTGAAGCCTAGCAAAATATCAACTTTACCGCGATATACCAGTGTCTCTACCTATGATTTGTCGCAGAGAAAATTTTGATAGTACAATTTGAATAAATGTTATTGTTGAAATACTGAAAATACAATACAATTTTCTAACAATCCCCTTAAGAGTGCGTGGTAGATAAATAAACGACGAAAATATAAATTGATTCCTACGCATTTTTCGAAGCCAATATGATTAAAATACTCAACGACAATCCTAGATAATGGTATTTGCCAACTTTATGAGTAAATATTTATCCAGAATTACTAATTCGTTACGCGTGATCTCTTGCGCCGCAGTTAAATGCACGAGGTTCCAGCGTCAGAGATTGTGTCTCAGAGGTTCGTAACAATGGAAACTATTTTGTTTGAAACGTTGGCTAGAGTTATTGTCTAGGATTGCTATTGTTTAATTTTTACAAATTGGCTTCAAGAAACCTACCGTTATAGATTAATACTTGAATTATGTACCACGCCCTCTTAAGAGGTTCTGAAAAAGTTTGCTCACGCGTATGTTACTGTTGTGCGATCTTATCAGGATGTCTCGTTCCCAGTCACCTAGTAAATATATCGTATTACTTACGCGGCGGTATAGTGGTTACACCACTCGCCTACCACCGAAGCGGTCCGGGTTCGATTCGCGGCAGTGTTGTCGAATGTCGGATACGTGGCGGACGGTAGCCGACGGGTTTTCTCGGCATATTCCTATTGCTGTCCGTCACTGCGGCATTGTAGAGTCTCATTACATATCATCTGTCAGGTTACGGCACATGCTTCGGTCTCTCAGATTAAAAGATGTGATACGTTGCACTTGAGTGTAATATCTACCGAATATTATTATTACTGTACTAGTTATTGCTCGCGACTACGTTCGCGTGGATTTCGATTCAGTGCTTCTTTGAGTAGTACAGAAGTTCAGAAGAAGCACTCCAAATTATCGTACGTAATTCCCAAACATTTTGTACTTCTATTTTCAATGTCTTTTCAAATACTAAGTTGAAAGTAAAATAAGTTTTTAATAAAAATCTTTTCGCCACTTCAAATTTCATATAACTAATATTAATATTCATTGAAATACGGTAAAAAAATTCTCGATTTTCAAAAAAAAAAATTTAACAAAAAAATTCAAATTCTGAACTGTAAGAAATTATGTAAGGGCCCAATAGTGACCGTTTTAGAAATAAATTACACTAGTATTTGGGGTATCCCTTCTGCCGCCATTCCCCATCCCCACTAGACAGAATTTTTTGTCTGAAACCTTCGCAGGCGCATCACAACTAAGTTCCATCGCAATCGGACGAATGTGTAAGGAAGGCATACATTAAAGACAGACATTTACGTATATAAAACACGAATATATTTCCAGAGTTGTTTGTTTTCCCAGTAGTTGTGGAATCTTGCTCGTTATTGGCTGTGAGGGCCCGGACAGACGACGACGATAGGGCGGGGGTGTCGGGCTGGGGTCGAACTCCCTCTCGGATGTTCCTCACGAATGACGGGCGAGCTCTCCTCGGGTGTAAACTAGTGCGACGCCGGAGTTAAGTCACGAGGCATTTAAATTGCAAAACCCCCTGCACCCCGTGGTTGTTTGTGCTTGTGAAGGAGGATGGGGGAGGGGGAGGGATTGTGGGTACGGTGGGTTTGTGTTTGCTCGTGCGAGCGTGCGAGTGTGTCTGCCTACGACGTCGACGACTCCAAGTGCGCGTGTACGGACTGCCAGAGCTAACAACGCTGGGTGGATATACTACCAGGGATGCTTGTTGGGTTGAGCTACGAAGGGGGGGGAAAGGGGGTGATACACCGGTACGCAGATTTCGTGTCTCGCTATTCATTAAAACATGAGGTAACTCCCCGCCCTCAGTTCTTCGAAGAAGCACCGACGCAGCAAACGGAGACGTTATCACAGCTCAGAAGAAGAGATTTCCAAGCTGTGCAGTTCTAACTGGGCCTGTTGCAGAGAGAAAAAATGCTACAAGTAAACGATAGCCAATGTTGATACGAAACACTCAGTGTTATAATTATATATCACGTTGGAGCCTAGCAGTCCCGCGATTTCCCAGTTTCTCTAGAAATGCCATATTAGGAGGGAGTGCTCGAGTATTCCGCATTGGTCGGATTTCCTTCCAGCGTGTTCAGTGGCAGCACGTGATTGGTGTGTGACGTTCCTTCATGTTGCTGGCACTCAAAAAAATAGTTTGTAAATTTTCCACACGTGCGTATAGTAGCGCTAAGAAAGTAGGTATGGTATTCCCAGGCATTCATGGTAGCTCTCCTAAACTTTTTTATAAAACAGACAAATGTATACTGAAGCTACCAGACTTGTTTTTGTAACAAGTGTAAAAGTTTGCATATTTACAAGGTTGAAGTATGGTAACCTCCCATACTGTGTTTAGGCTAATTACTTCCTAAACATTTCAGGAAGATTTTTTACAGTAAGGCCAGTGTTGACAGTTTCCTAGCGTGTGCGACTGGAATTCGCGCGAACAATGCGGTACTTTAGTTTATGAAATGATGGCTGGCTTTCGCTTGTGCGTAGAATTGTTGCCCTATTTGACTACACCAATAAGAATCCCGCTATCGTAATATTTGATGCTATTATTGGTCTGCAGACAGATAGTGTCAGACACATAACACGCAAGTATACATGTCGCTAGAAACCACACTGTTTTCAAGGGTATGTTGACACAGAACATTTTCGCGATATAACATAATCTATAACTAGGGACTGCTGGTCTTCGCGAGAAGAGTTTTGCCCCACTTTGTTTCAGTGCCGTACGTGCACACCTGCAATCATGCTTCGTGGTTACTGGGCAGCATGCCTTTATGAACCAGACTACTCTCATTTCACAGAGCCAATCACAGTAAAGTTACTGCAGCACAACACGTCTATGATTTACTGGTAGAACTCAACGACTCGTAACCGTTTAAACGTCCAATGACAGACCGCGAAGCAGAGCTGCAAATGTGCACGTAAGGCACTGAAACAAATTGGGGCAAAACTCTTTTCGCGAAAATCAGCAGCCCCTGTCTATAACAATAATTTGAATTCCTGTGTCATTGATTTACTATTCGATGGCTCATCGTTACAGGTACGTAAATTTTGCAGATACATTCCAGGTCAGGTTGAACGCCAATTACGTATACTTCATTGTCATGTCTGTGACTTGCTGGTGGCTGTTACGAAACACGTTTGTCTACTGCAAGCCAGTAGTCAATAAGGAAATAATGCGAAGTGCTATCGCTTGCTACCTGCTTGTACGGTTATAAGCCAATAGATAATCGGTTGTGGCCAGTGGGTGTATAGGACTGACAAGTCTAGGCTGCTGCCAGATGAAACCGCGAAATTGACGTACCTCTACTCATCGTTTTGTAAAATTTGAGGCGTAGTTTTTCTTCTAACCACCGTTTCTTGGCGTCAGCTTTAGAGTTGTTAGAAGCACACAACAATTGCTGGAGCACCGCTTACACTTCGTGGACGTTATCATGCAGGTACGAATATCTCAACAGAAGTTTCATGTCTTGCAAATTATAAACCACACTTGACACAATAACTGAGCGGACGGATTGGGATAGGGAGGTAGTATACATACCACGACGAACAGAGAAAATAATGAAGAGGTAGACAACAACCGGGAACGTAGTAAACAACTCGCGACTTCAGCAAGAGGAACTATAGCAATTGCTGTTCGACGGCTCCTGACCAAGCCACATAATATTTTAGAATACACATGGAGATAAGAATAGTCAGGAGATAGCTGAGTCGTATTTGAAGCCTCTTTTTTTTTTTGTATCACATTATGCCACTAAGCCCTTTTGATGTTACTAACATTTGTTTTAATTCACATTCAAGTAACGAAAACATCTAATGAGTAGGAACCCCTGTTTTTCGCAAAAATAATTTTGCCTCACTTTGTTTGGGGCCTTGCGTTCACATCTGTAGTTCTGCTTAGTTGTCAGTGATTGGATATATAAACTGTCACAAGTCTTGGGAGTCTACCGACAAATCACAGACGTGTGGTATTGCATTAATTATATTGCGATTGGCACAGTCAAATGAGAGAAGCCACGTCTCATAGACACGCTGCCAATAACCATGAAGTTTGATTGTAGGTGTGCACACAAGGTACTGAAACAAACTGGGGCAAAATTCTTTTCGCGAAAAAATAGGGGTCCCTACTCATATGTTAAGGCATATAAGGTCTGCAACTAATGTCATTGATTTACAGCTTATTAACCTGACTCAGTAGCTTGATTGCAAACTTATCACACAACAGTAAGTTAATGAGCATGGAATTGCCATTATGTGACACCTTAAAAAGGCAGCTTCATGAATTCTCATGGCCACCTTCTGGGAATACAGAAATGAAATGGCTGGTAGGATGACAAACTCAAGTCACACATGCCAGAAAAATGGCTTCGCTGTCCAGCAACTACGAGGAATGCCTACTGCCAATAAGCTTAATGCGGATGCCCTGCTGGCTAATATGCAGGTTAAACAGTAGATACCTGGAAATTTCACAGGTTCAACAACCAGCCGACTGGACTCCACAGTCCTCTATACACTCTGTCTTCAGCTGTTTGGTCATTGGCTGCGGCTCCAGTAAGCGGCCAACTGTACAAGTTGTAAAGTAACGTAAACTGGGATTACTTTGACCTAGCGGTGTAACTTTGACAACTCAAAATTTTTGTTTTTATGTTATTTACTTACGAAAGTTTCAAGCATTAGATATAAGGATAAAATGAATTATTTAAAATACCCGGCTCAGATTATCTGTTTATTTACCAGAAAACCCAAAAACTAATATGTTAAAGTGTCAAAGTAACCTCGAAAATGGTCAAAGTAACCCCGGTTTACGGTAACGCCGGAGTCAGTGAGTGTTTTATGCAGGCCTGCTATTGGTTTACGGAACTCAAGGTAGAAGTGACCTAATCGCGAGAGTAATTAACGTGTATAGAAGTTGGAAATCTAACGTCTTCTTAAATGAATCCACAAAATTCCCAGTAACATAGAATAGGAAACCTGCCGTAACGGGCTTGAGCTAAACAGACATGGGACTGGTGTCATGTCAACAACCTATTGAACAGTCCATAATCGGAGAAGTTTTCCGAGGCGGTGAAAATAATTTTGCAACAATTTGTTTCAATACACTACGTTCACGTATTCAACTCTGCTTCGTCATTATCGGCAAAATGCATTGCATTAGTGCAGAGGCGTGGCTCATTTGACTGTGCCAATCAGAACAAGGTTACTGCGAAACCACATGTCTGTGATTTGCGGGTAGAACCCCGAAACGCTAACCGTTAAAATCATTCAATAACTTACTGACAATGAAGCAAGGCTGCAGATGTACTCGTAAGTTATCGATAAAATAGTTGCAAAATTCTTTTCACCAAAAATCACTGGCTCGAAACAAATGAGCCGGTACGATATTACACGTCTGTGTTTAGTCTCGTGGAGTAGTGTCCCTCTCGGGAGCGCGAGGTGTCTTCGGGCAGCAGTCGACCGAGATGGTTTCTCGTAGGGGTAGGGTTGTAAGGGGGTTGAGGACGGCGTGCCGATAAGGGGAGGGAAAAGAAGTAAAAAAAGAGGGCAACGGATGCACACCCGGGGCGAGAACGCACAACCGACCAACTGTTGCACCCGCCGACACAACTCTCGGGAGAACAAACGCGGAGGAGGGATTGCAATGTAGGTGATGAACGACCTGGTGAAAACCAACCCACCAAACCTCTTCCCACAAAACCAATACCGTCGGGGAAGGAAGATCCTGCTTCACTCTCGTATCCAATTCCAGAAACCGAGCGGGGTCACGCGACGATAACACGCTGGACTCGCATTCGGGAGGATCCTGGTTCGATCCTCGGCTCCGTCCGTCCTGATTTTGGTTTTCTATTGTTTCCCGAAATCGCTCCATGGGAATGCTGGGATGGTTGACTGTTTGCTAGGCTCCAACGTGATGTATGTAACACTGAATATTTCGTATCAACATTGGCTATCGTTTATTTGCAACATTTTTTTTCTCTCTACAACAGACCCAGTTAGAACTGCACAGCTTGGACACACAGCGTGTGTGATTTGTCCCAAAACTGTTCACACGTATCACGGTTAATATAATACAGTTTATTGGAAACTATTTTTAACATTTTCGCGATTTTCCAGTGTCTCTATAGCTATGGCCTACTCCTCTGCCAGCGCTTATCATTTTGCCAAGTTGTGTTTCACCAACTCTAGATGACCTCGCTGTCGACAAGATTCAAAGCCCACTTACCTACATACACATTTCAGAAAAGAAACCTCACTGTGGCCAAAAAGTTTGACTGATAACTATAAATGTACAAATTTCACGTTATTATTAGCCGACAAGTTAGAATTCACTACATCCGAATAGCCTCGTGGTTTAATTTGTTTCCTGACTGTGTATGTATGTGTGCCCGCACTACAATTTAGTGGCCATCTTACAATTGACCTTACATCATTGGTATAAAAACTGGAAACGTTTAATATTTGCTAGGCTTCATTGTAATTGGTGTAATAGGCTACTTTTTTAGTTCGAGTGTTGCTGCCGTGCAATATTTTGTGCCCATTGTACCTCTGCCCTGCTTGCTTATCGCCACCAATGCTGTGTCCTTGTGCTAGGTGCCATGTTTTTGTCAGAATTAATAGAATAGGTCGGCACGAGAATACACCAACCAGGTCATCTTCAAGAGACAACTCCTGTTCTACTGAGCACAGATTCCATACTATGTGCAGTTCTAACCATAAATGTCTCCAACGTGCAACATGTCCTCGTTCGTGGACGCAGTGATTTAATGGGTTTAGGTTTAAGTATCGGTATAGGCTATCGGTAGAGCCGGTGATTTTTGGTGAAAAGAATTATGCAACATTTAGTATCAATGCAATGCACATTCCTCATATCTGCATCTCCGCTTCACGGCTATTGGCACAGTGTATTTGTGCAGAGGTGTTGCTCATTTGACTGTGCCAATAAGAATAAGGTTACTGCGACACAACACGTCTGCGATTGGCGGATAGATCCCCAAGACGTTGAGAGTGAAAAACAGCCAATCACTGACCATGAAGTAGAGCCGCAGGTGTGCACATGAGACAGTGAAACAAAATGTTGCATAATTTTTTTCACCAAAAATCACCCGCTCTAGCTATCGGTTATTTGGAGCGCGGTTTCTCTCTTCAACACGGCTAGTTAAAACCGTACAGCAAAATGCGTGATTTGTCCGAATACTTCTCTCACATGTCACAAATTGGCTCATCCAGTAATAGTAAAATACATATACTATATTTTATTGGGTACTTTGTTAACTCGCCTCCTGCCAAAGCGATCCCGGATCGATTCCCGGCGGGGTCGGTCCCCGCATTTCCACGTGTGGCAATCGTGCTGGACAATGCCACTGGTCGGCGGGTTTTCACGGGGATCTCCCGTTTCCTTCACCATTTCATTCCGGAGCTGCTCCATACTCACATAATGTCACCCTTCACCATAGCTAAGGACCTAGATGTTTAGTGCTAAAAAATCTCTTCACTCAACTTCATTAATAGTTTGACTTAAAAATATATTATTCGTGATCTTCCAGAGTCTTTAATCATTGGCTGAAATCGTAGTTTCAGGCGCGCCGTACAAACAACCAGCCAACAGCAGACGTCGGATGAGTCCAGTCTGTTGTCAGATAATACCGTGATATCTGCAGGTCGCTTCAGATGATGAGGAAGGACGAATTTAAATGACGTCGGCCGGGGTCGCTGGACAAGTTAACATCCCTGTCGTTATCTAAAAGGTACACGCAGAACAAGAACGCATCTCATCTGGAGGTCTGGACCGTAGGTGCGAGGTCCCGACGCACGCAACATTTACGCAAAGGACGCCCAACCCCTCACCACCCCCTCGACAGTGGAGAACATGGCTTCGTGCGAAGTGGCCGCCGCGTAAGGCTCGATTCAGAAAGCGTAGTCGGCAGTTGACAGTCCGCAGCTGGCTGTCAGAGATTAATATGTACTCTGAGATAGGTGTATTCACAATGCGCAGTCTGCATTTGGCTGTCAGAGTTTGTATACTTCTGAAATTATTCTTCATTGTCAATGAATAAATTATTTAACCCTGAGCGTTTTGGGGTTGAATATTACTACAACGTACAACTGCTTTAGTGGTATGTTTATATTATTTCAAATTATTGTTCGTTGCTGACTATCTGAATTTTACCAAATTGATTAATTTTAATATTGAGAATGTCCTTGTACATATTAGTTACGCACTAACTGAAATTTTTACCATAAGACAGACAGAAATCATAAACGGGTCCAGTGAAAGCGTAATCTGTGATATCGCAATGTACTGAACTAACGTACGTACATTAGTGTTTTTTTTTTTGCCACTACTATTGTATTTTTGGCCAGCGCTAGATTTTCAGTACAGATAAGGGGTTATAATAGAGCAGCGAGAAACACAAGCGACATTGACCATCACGATTCCCATATGTAAAAATTCGGGTCGACTCAGCCTGGAATCGAACCCGGGCAGCCTAGGTGGGAAGGTGAGTACTCTAGCCAGTCAGGCAACCGTGGCTTGTATTAATGTTGCTCATATTAGTTCAGAGGGAATGTGTATTGGTGTGTGTGTGTGTATGACTTTGTAGGTAGGTTTGTAGTCCTATACACAATAATGCTTTGTTAGTTTTACTACAAAGTGTGATTTGATCATAATTTCATTTTTCCTAAAGAATGTAGTTAAAAAAAATTACTTCCATACTTTAACTGTCGACAAAAAAAAAAGCACGCGATCCGCAATAGTACAGAACTATGGTTGGGCAGAACGTGTGGACAAATAAACAACAAATTTTCGAGACATTGTTCGCTAAGAACTTCACATTGTTGAACAACAAAGAGCGGAATAATACTAGTTCCAGTTTCTGTTAAACTCGAGGCCCGGATGAACAACGAAGACGACTCTCAGCGCCATTGAAGCTAAGGTTATCGCGAAGGTTGCGAGGAAGGACTCGGTCACAAATCACATCCGAGCCATTGTTACCTGTGCACTGTTCCCACACATAAATCTGTTACACATGCAAGGAGGAAGGATAAAAGAAGATGCTGTCCCCTCCTCTACGGCAGCTCACCCAATTAGATGAATTTTTTGGAAGGCGACGGTTCAAACGAAAATACTGTCCGCTGTCATAGAGGAACAAGTTTCCCTAAAGCCGTATTGCCTAAATTATTTCAACCGTGAGGAAGACCCCTCCTCATTATAAAAGATTCGGCCGGCTTCGGCAGATAACGTATAAATATACATTAAAGTTGACTGGACTCGAACCGTTCGTAAGTTGGGAATTATGTGAGGGGGGCTATAAACAGTAAATAAAACAGATTATATGACTTCCCTGTATCTACGTTCCATAATTCAAGCTTTAATGAAACGTCAACGGACCGTCCCGAAGGTGAAAGGAAAAGATGGTTCCAAACAAAGAAGGAAGAAGACTTGTGTGCCTGGCTCGCTGCCTCTTCACTCTTACGACACTTAACGCATCGGTGACGTCAGCAGAGGCACGCTCAAGTGTTGATACGTATGGAACCATTACTATGCTAATGAGGCGATGGGAATAACACGGCCGTCTGATCTAGCCGGATGGCCAAGGTAGGACGGAATCGACGCATGAATCAACAAATAAACAGACTTTGATGCACCAGGACGGGGTAAACGATCCCAGACGCACGGATAAATTTGAATGTTTCTCTCCCCCCCCCCTGGTTATCCCATTCTCGAACATCTCATTAAAGGCCACATAAGACATGGTTTGCCTTATGGTCGAGACAAGGGTCTGATTTCAAAACGTCAAAGAATAGAGTCTCGAGAGCTTGTTTTATGTAAATGGGGCAGAGTGCTGAAATGAAGGAATGAGCTGTTGGGGAGGTTGGAATACCATGGTTGCGATTTCTCGTAAACAATCCGCCGTTACTCTTTGATGGATCGCTTGTAAATTAAAATTCTCTTGATAATACTACTATCCTTTTCTTCCAACGAGTTCATAACTCAGAAGTCACTTACCTGCTCTCTGGTGCCGATGAATTACTACGTTCAATCTCTGTGTTCGGACATACCCTTTCGTTTATTTGGAGGTACACTTCTTCAGATAACCAACATACAGGGAACGAGTCGAGAAAATATCTGTGGTGTATATTCCAAACTCTACCTTCTTTTGCACTTCAGATAAAAAACTGTCTTGGGCTTCGTCAACGAGTAGGCCCCTAATATGTACTTACTGAAATATTTTACAATGTAAGTTAATAAGTAAGTAACGTTTCACAGCTAGCTAACCCATTAGAAATTGAATCATTCACTCGCGCAGACCAGAAATTGGGAAGGAATAGGTAATAGCATAACGTGAAGATCCATCCCAACTCTTGCTTGCAATGATTAAAAAAACATAAAAAAACGAAATCAGTATGACCTTACCGAGAACCGAACCCGAGTCATTCCGAATGCGAATCTTTCCGAACGCGAGTCCAGTGTTTTATTACCTCTTTTGGTATTTTCTTTTCTACCAACAGTTTTCCTCGTGGAGTAATCATTTTATGCAAAAGTTTTAGACTTATTTTGCTCGTAGGCAATAACTACGGGTTAAAAAAAAGTTTTCGTACACGGATGCTAAACACCCTTCTTCTTAGATAAAAATTGTAATAATATTGAGTTAGATCTTTCAACAATTAATTTTTGGCTGTTCTAAACTACGAGTAAAAAATTATAAATTGTACATGGATTCCAAAATCACAACTTGCAGTTTACATTTTTTTTTTTTTTTTTTTTTTTTACTCTGGAGATTAAACATCAATTCTGTCGAAAGCTTTGCAAGATCTGATCTATTTTGAATAAATGTCGAGTACCCAAATATCAGCTCACGAATTGACCAAACTGTACCTTCTCCTGGATTTAAGTTTTCCGGACGCCGCAGCAATATGCTAAGTGAATTGCATAGCGGGTTCTTAAACGCCTTGTCTGAAACGCTGTTAGAAAAATCTTAAATAATTACGGTCAGAATTCATTCCTGTGTGTTAGAAGTGAAAAGACTTTCATGTTCCGATTCAGTAGTTTAATACAAAATAATAACCACCCATCATTTATGGACGAAAAATTGCGTGATTCTAATTTCCTAGCAACCACAAAGTTTACGAGTTTTGTGTTCAAATGGATGGCAGTGAGTTCATTGCTTGTAGCGATTACGCAAACAAGATCATCTGATTGTGGGATTAATACAGACGCAATTAATAGTTCGCATTACTTACGCCATTGCATTGTGTATGGGACGTAAGTGAACACTTGTAAAGTTTACTGACGTTTTTGGAAGGCGTTATTAGAAAACCTAAGAAGCAAAAAGACCGTCAAGCACAGAGATAAAAGCTAAAGCCAGTTTCGTAAGAAAATATTTTTTTAAACAGAATCGCGCATTTCTTAAACTGAATTTCTCGCGGCGTTATAAAATATCAGTAGAGAGAGTGAACAATCATAAATACTTTTACTGTTTGCTTTGTAGCAATGCAGGTGTACGTGGCTGATGTTCATATTCCATTATTCCCGCGTTCCTATTTGCCTGAGCCAATAGTTCTGGTTGTAACTATAAGGCCAGGTTTATAAACCACTCAAGAACGCAAGAAGGCAAGACACAAAAAATTTTACATACAAAACCGATATATATCCGTTTACATATGAATGCACGCAAGACTTCACCAACTTTCAACTTCTTGCGTTTCACCACCCAGTTTGTTTGGCGAAAACATTTGAAACTATTTGCAATGGTTTTGTGAAAGCTGCGATTCTGCCATTTAGTTTTATGTTATTTTTTGTGTTTGTTTGAAATGCGTCTTCAAATACACGGTGCTTACATGTATTTCGTTACTATTTCAAAATATCGCAACAACCGAGTGCATAGAAAACAGAGATGAGTGACCAAACATAATCGCAGTGGAAAAATACGGAGACAAACTTTCTGTTGCCTCTTCGAATTTTTGGGTGGTAGTGTTGGTTACATCGTGTCGCTTGCGATGTTATAAACGACTGAAATTTTGTTGCGTATTTTACGAAATGCATTCTATATTTTTGCATCGTTTGCGTGGTTTATAAACCCGGCATTTGTAAACGATTTTTATGCAAACGTTATAACTGTGTAAAATAATCGTCGTTTAGTAATATAATGAACATCAGGCAACAGTATTTTGTGAACTATTTTGACACCAAAGATTTAAATGAATTTTCTACTATTATTATATTTACAGGTGGTCCGAATGTCTTTATACCCAATTTACATATGCACCTACGTTGTGTGTTTTTCGATGGTTGACACAAGCACGTACAGTGTGGAAGAACATGTGGTAAGTGCTTGGATCCATGAACGGCCAAAGTCTGGTAAAACGGCGAAGGATGTGCAACGGGACATTGCTGAGAGATTCCACATAGAACCTCCTCCGAAACAAACATTACTGAGATAGGAACACAAACTGTTTGCGACGTGATCCATACTCGATAAGAAGAGGAATGGAAGGGCGCAATCTAGACAAGACATATGCGCAGTCGAGGAGACATCCGTCTTGAGATCCCCCAAAGAGTCACCGCGAAAACGTTCAGCGGTATCCCTAAGACAACAATGTTAAAGCACGTGACAAAGGATCTGCAGTCGAAATCGTTCCGTCCAGTTTTCGTCAATGAAATGATATTCAGAGAAGGTCTGCAGCACGTACGTGGTTGTTGGATACGTTTGTTACGCTTACACTTCGTTGAAAAATTATCTTTTCAGATGTATGTGCAATCTATCGGAGTGCGCGTGAGTGGGAATGTTTATTTTATTTATTTATTTTTTTTGGATAAGGGAAACCCTCAATATTATGAAGAACTGGAGCACAACCCACCACATGTGATATTTGGGCTGCAATTTTAAATACGCACATGATATGCCCCTAACATAGACAGAATATCTACATGTTTAGGCCTACATTCCATCCACCAGGTGGGGTGCTAAGACATTCGGACTATCCTGTATTATAAACACAGGACTATGGGAAATATTTGTTAACAAAAATGATGAAACCCATATTCATATGAATAATATTAATTTTTTTTCATGTATAGCTAGCAAATAGTTTTCAATGACTTGTACAAGAAGTATAAACTTTATTTCTCTCTGTATTCTCGAGTCTTAGCTATTTGTCTGAGATCTTGTTCCATCCGAAAACCAGTTTCATCACAGACTAGGAAGAACAGGGCATGCCCATGTTAACTAAGTTTCTCATGAAAGTTATCAAAGGTGTGTCAAAAGCATGAGTTTGAATGCCTTGTTCCATAACGATGTCGTGAAATTATCAATTCAATTCTTATTACGGACTATACATTTCATACAATATCTTTAATACACGTTTAAGAATAACTGTGTTCAATTAAAAATAATTAATTATGTGTTGCTTATAAAAACATAAACAAACAATTGACGTTTAACAAGACATGTCTTAGTACTATCACATGAACAGTGGCAGTGGCGCTACAGATTTTGATTCGGGGGGTTGAGCTGTCAACGATAGAAGTTACTGCTTAAACTTACGCCACCAGAAGGTAAAGTTATAAAGTCTTCCTTCCTCTGAAGGTTCTTCGATGGCAGAGCGACCCATCGAACTCATCGAAGGGCTGATCCACAGCCGTGGCGTGGCCATACTCTCTAGTTTATACTTAATTTTTTTACGCCTAAACGAGAGCAGATATCAAAAATCTGTCTGAAAGTTTTGTTTAAAATCGCATCCTCCATATTGGCTGATTTTTTCAAGGCAGTAAGTTCTACAGTTTTAACTGATTACGTAACTAACGAAATTCTGGTTAATAGACTATTTAAACGAAACCGTGTAATTTCTTCCTTTGAAAAAAAAAAATTATCTATCGTGGCAATAACCATTTTAAACAAAACTGCCAGACAGATTTTTGATATCTGCTCTAATAACTATCGCAAAACAGTAGAAACAAAGAACATTGCCTTAAGGGTGTTCAAGTGCTATGAAGTCATAATTGCTACGTTCTGCTGCCATGAAAATAGTGGAAACCAATTGACTTACGTACCTGAAATAATTCACAGAGAAATAACAGACTCTGGGCTACGTATTAAAACATTTGAGGAAGTACCGCGAACTGTTTTTGTATTTTAAATAAATACTGAATTTGCAACTTTTTTTCTGTACTCCTGTTTTTTTTTTTAATTCAAAATATTACGTTGTTTGTTTTTAAATGTTTTATTGCATACCTCATGGGATGTAAGTTCACAGTGAATTATTTTGTTTAAGTAAGTCAGTTGGTTTTCACTATTTGCATAGCAGTGTAATAAGCAAATTTTGACTTTGACACCCCGTTATGAGAAAATTATGAGAGCTAATATTGTTTCTTAATAGGAAACTGCAGTCACAAATATCGTCTACAAAACTAACACTATCTCATATAAATATAAAATTGTGACTTTATAGCACTTGAACACCCTTAATTAAGGAGCGTCCCTAAACAACTGAGACTTAAGGAAGCGACCGACGAACGTCCACTTTGAACAACAGCTGGGCGTGTTCTCTTCAGAGAAGACACTCTTAAAGGTGGAAACCAAGGGGAGGCGTTGACAGCAGGAGATTATCTGTGAGTTTAGAAAAGAAAAAGTGACTTAAAATGTGAAAATACGCTTCGCTTTTAGTAGAGTTTCTCACAAAGAAAATTAGTAACTTTAGGGTTTTAAGGCTCGGTTTCAGTCGCCATATTGAATTTTATTATTTTTCGCTTTTTTTTTTTTTTTAAATTTTGAGAGGAAAAATGTTAAATCTGTGATTATACCTCAAATTCTATGTACTTTGTGTTACAGTACAGACATTGCGATTGTGTTGGTCATGTATAATTTTGTCGCAATCTGCAAGGCAAATTATGAATGTAAAAAAAAAATTTGTAACACTTATTGTGGCGTAATTATTTTTTATCGTGTGAATCGCAATGTCTGTATTGTTGCGCAAGGTAAATAGAATTTGAGGTATAATCGCAGATTTTGCATTTTTCTCGTCGGAATTTAAAAATAAAGAAAGAAAAACTAAATTATTCGGTATGGCCACTGAAACTGAGCCTGCAAAGAACACAGCTAGGTTACTGTAACATAGGAATATGTATTATAAACGTACTGTGTTATAGTGTTCTATTTCGATGGGATCGTAATTGTTTTTACAATCGTATTTATATTCCAACATCACAACTTCTACTGCAATAACAAATATAAAAACTTCTGTCATTGTTTGAAGAAAACTTTTATTGTAGAAGGAACATTACTTTTTTTAAAGAAATTATAATAAACTAAACATGTAGAAATTGTGCAAAATTTTTAACTAGGGATTGTAATTGCAAGTGTTATGCAGCCACGCCTGATCGGTGCCGCTACGACTGTTGATGAATATCGCGGAGGAAAAAAAACACGACGGTTGAATTTAAGGTTGTCGGAGGTCCGCCTTGTGAGAGGAATGTTTCACACGCAGTGGTGCGGGAAGGGGCAGAAGGTAAAATAAGACAATGGAGAAGAAGGCACTGGAGGAAGGTAAAAATCCGTTTTATAGGGAGGCGGGGACGTAGTCGTGTGGGGCGACAACGGCGACATCGCACTTGTAATGTTGCCTTTTCGAGTGTCGCATCTCCCAGGACAGTCAGACAATAATTAACAACGGCGGCTGGGCGCATCCGACCAGCGTCGCAGGATGTAGGGCCGATTGCACAGTTACATTGAGCGAAATGTGAGACATTTTCAATGCAGAGACGAAAAGTGAATGAAATCTAAGGAAAAAAGCTAAGTAAATCTTAATGTGTCCTCAGTCCTTCATTAAGTTTTTCTCAAGTTGCAGATCAATCATGGCGGCTGTAAACAGAGGTTGGAATGTCACATGGGAGAGAATAATATTCTTATTTTGAATTTATTTTTTATATGTCATAGGAAGGACATAACCATGGTGTAAAAGAAAGACTGCACCGATATTTGCAACATAATTTATATTCGTTCTATATTTTTACACGAAAGCGATGTAGTGTTTTCAATGGCACTTATGTTTTCAAATAAAATGGTAACATCATTTTGTAAACAAAATCAACGACGCATTTTTATTGATTTATTTTACATTTTTCAACTTTACAGTATGCGAAACACTAAAAATGGATTATCAAATCGCCGTCATGTAAGTTTACTGCATTATAAATGCATTTTAACTACATTCGCAAGTCGATGCATGAAGAGAAATTATTTTATTCGCGAACATTATGGTAACACTTCACCTCAACTGAGATATCTCAATTTCCTGACTGTGCAATGCGAACGAAAAATTCTCAGATTTTACTCAAGTTCTCCTTAATTTCATCCTTTACCTCAAGATTTTCCTCATGTGACTGCAATCGACCCTTACACTCGCACAGATTCGCGACGATAACCTCCTGTAGATGGTTCACTATAAATGTAGCACTTTTTAAGACTATCTTTTCTAGAGAAGTACCGTAAAGTGGGGTTACTTTGCCTAATTTTGGGGTTACATTGCACCACATACTGTTGTTGTAAATAAAGGTTCGCAGAATCTCAAATTGTTTAAGACTTCGCCGCTCATAGATTTGACAATGATCATAACTTTAGAATTAAGGGTATCCTAGAATTTTCATATGGAATGAAATTAACGTGGTGGTGTAAAGTTACCCATCGGGGTGCAAAGTCACCTAACTTTACGGTATTAAAAGAATATTATTTATTTTGACCTTTTGGTATTAATATTTGAGTACGTACCGTACTCGTAACCTATACTCTTTGATTGTTACTTGGATTGCTTTATTTATATGAAAAAGTTGCAGGAAACTATAAATTTTCTGAAAGGAAAAGGTGACTAAGTTTTTAAAAGTGCTCGCATTTCTATCCCGAACCACCAATAACGACCCGAACCTCTTCCTCTACACGCTCTAACACAAGTCCAGACACAACTGCAACTGAGGGCGCGGCATTAGAGAGGAAATAAGAAAATTTGCCTAAAGGAAAAAAATTGCCATACTAGGAAGTCATTAAGGAGAGTCCATAGTTAATAAATTAGCACCATTTCAATTTCTCAAAGAATAATACACCTACGACAGCAAAAACAATTTTGACGCAAATACAAAAGCCGTATCTCTGTAGAAGTTTTGATACTGTAATATCAACACTATTATAAAAAAAATTGATATTTCAGAGAAGTATTGTAATTTAAGGCCATATATTTACAATGTTTAACAAATAATTGAACTATAGTAATCTATATACGTCCTTTGTGAATACATAGACTATCTATATTAAAACCCTTTAGTTACTTAATTGTTTGTAAGAAAACCGATCAAAAGGGAAGCGTGTTTTCGTATATTATGTCCCTTTTTATCTTCTACACTCACAGATACTTCTCTTCGGTCAATGTCTACCTTGGTTTCAACCCTCAGGGTGACTTCTCAAACGAGAACACGCCCAGCTGTCGCTCCAGATGTAGCTACGTTCGTTGGCGGTTGGTGCAGTGGATTGGAGCACTCGCCTCCCACCAAGGCGATCCGGGTTTGATTCCTTGATTTTCATACGTGGGAATCGTGCCGGGCGACGTCACTGGTCTGTGGATTTTTTAGGGGATCTGCCCCGCTACCGAACTAACATAATTTCGTAGAAATATGAAATTATGAATTTCACGTTTGACCCGTCTGAATGTCTCGTCTGCTACGCGGTCATCAAAAGACGGAACGAGTGGTTGAGTGGATTAGATACCGGAAGAGCAGCAATGATTTCCTGTTTTGTAAAGAATAATCGCAGCACTCGCCTGTAATGAGTAAAAACCTAAAACAGAAATCTGAATGGCTGACTACTCATTGAGCAGTTAGTTTTCATCGCGTTTCTAATGCGTAAGGAATCGTACGACGCAATCATTGTTTTTTAATTATAATGCTTCAAATTTACAAACATATATATACACACTTTATTATTGAACTGCACTCTTCTATAACAGTAGTCTTAATAAACAAATTAAATACAAGTCATACGTCTGAAATATTGCATTTCTTTGAAAACCTCTATCTCTAAAAAATTGTTGACGTAACGAAAGTTAATTTAGAAACATTTACCTTAGCTTACTATCTCAATAACTTGACAACTCAAAACAAGTATGTTTTATGAAACGAAATTTATTCCCAAATAGACCGCTTCACGTCACATTTTCTAAATTCTATACTTTAACACGAACTTCATTACAAATTATAACTACAATTTAAAAATATAATTGCATACTGTCTGTCGCCGTAGAAAATTATTGTTTTCTATGAGCGGCTAATTGTCGTACTGTGAAGGCAAGCTGTCACACAGAAATTTAAAATTGCCGTGTCATAGTTGCTGCTTTTTCTGTGTCGCGTCGTGGTTTTCGAGTCTATGTGATTCCAGATTTAGTGCTATAGTGTTGCAGTTAAAGGCTATGAAAAGATTCCAGCATGCGTGAACAACCAAAAATAATACAAGAACAGATTTTGACCAACTCTACACTGTTAAGTAGCGGAGACAGTGTCTAATTACAACCCACAGTTTTTCGTTAAAAACTGATAACAGTTTTATTAATGTGCAAAAAAATCATACAGATTAAAATAATACGTATAACTGGGTTAAAACT
Source organism: Medauroidea extradentata (assembly GCA_003012365.1). Classification (NCBI taxonomy): domain Eukaryota; kingdom Metazoa; phylum Arthropoda; class Insecta; order Phasmatodea; family Phasmatidae; genus Medauroidea; species Medauroidea extradentata. The sequence continues at coordinate 113,115 of PNEQ01013441.1, forward strand.
AAAAAGCAGTATTATCTTAAGCTAAAAAATTAGTTGTATAATTCTTCAGATAAAGCATTTTAGTTTTATTGTGTAAGATTCTAAACGTCTTACTTTTTGAGAAACCAAATTCATTTCAAAATTAAGTTATTAGCTTTTTGTATTATTTCGTTATTGAGATTTAGAAATTGTTAATCTATGTATGGTGAAACAAATGTTTTTTAAATTTATGGGTTTTATCCTGTTATTTAAAAACATTAACAATAACTTACTCAAAACCTTTCTCTTCTGTATAAACTACTCTGTTTGTTTTGAGTTTCACCGCTCAAAGTTAGTTGACAAAAAACCGCATGTAATAACTGTATGTGCTCGTTTTTTATTTTTCGGGTGTTGGCGTTCCTCTTGGAAAATTAACACATAGCCTATTTAAGTTTCCAACAATATTACATGTGAATCAAGATGCAGAGGAAGGAATGCAATATGGGCGAGATATCTACTTGTTGAACGCAGCCATCACTCTACTCGCACCACCGGCAACTGCTCACAGGGTTGTGCTGCGCTAACAAGACACGGCGATGCTGCAGGTCTAATGGATTTTATATGGACTCTCGCCTCTTTCGTCGTCGAGGATACGTAAAGCTTTTATTAGCGAGGGCGGGGATATTTTTTTTTTTTTTCTCTTTTCGTCGCGCCGGCGAATCGTGGGATGAATATTGCAGCATTAAAAAAAAATCTGGACTGTCTCAAAGTAATGAATTGGCTGTTGGTGGTATCTGTGGTGTATATAGGAGAGTAATAAATATTTTATTCTGCTGCCCCGCCCACCTCACGTCCCATTTTTTTCCCCCGGTGAAGTGAACGGCCAGTTTATTTCCCGGTATAGGATATGTAGGATTTAGGAGCGGGTGAATAAGTCACACATGACCCTCTAAAATTGTTCGCATATCTACAGTTAACTCATATATAAGTAAGTAGGTTACTTTAAGGTCCTTACCAGTAACGCGTCCAGGCTACGTAAAATATTTACTGAATGGTGGTGGTAGCCAACAGAAATAAGTAAACTTGAAACATTTTACACCTCAGAGTTTGTGTGTGTGTGCGTGTGTGTGTATATGTATACATAGAGAGAGAGAGAGAGAGAGAGAGAGAGGGTAGATATGCGCACTTAAATATAAATTAATAAAATCCATTACGTACGTGTTATACATACTCGAGCTTCGTTTGTCCAAATACAAACGTTTAACAGAGAGTGTAATTGTATTTTTAAGATACAGCTATATTTTTATGCGTTTGATCCAGAAAGCATTAATCAGATGCAAATTATTTTCCTCGTTAACTTTGAAATGTACCACAGCAAAGGTAACTAATCGGGCTATTTAATTTGATAAGGACTTTGTTTGCACTACAGAACGACTTGACAAGCGTTCAGATCTTATTGGCATCAGAAGTGTTATGTATTTAATCGGATTTTCAGTTCCGTTTGTACTGACAAAATTTATGTCGAACTAGTCTGGAATATTTGATAAAAGCTTGACATGTTGTTGCCAAGGTGGTACCACAGACTAAATAGTAATACAGACGTGAAATGACGTGGCGGCTCGTTTGATAATTGCGAACTCCGCCGCTTATTGGCTGCCCGAATCTGTTGATACCTGCCCCGTGTATGTTTGGCTCCGGCATGTTACTACAGGTTTCCTATTGGCCTGGCTGCCGGCTAGCAGGGCAGCCGCCTTACGCTCATTGGCGGTAGGTATTTGCGCCATGTTGCTGGCCAGGAACGCCATTTTGCTGGCGTGTGTGACAGAGTTCGCCGAACTACCAGCTATTTCACTTCTGTATTCCTAAATATTCTGTGGTGGTACGAAGGACAAGAAATAGAAGTTTACAACATATTGTGACGTGTACGAAAGAAGAAATATGAGAAATAAATTTGATTCGATAAAAAAGTATCATATGAAAGAGTTAAGGTCAGCCAGATAAATTAAAGTTTTTAAAATGACAGTTTGAAAGGGTGTAATGATACTATCCGTACAGTTATTGAAATATTTTTGTACAAATTTTAATTGAGTATGTTAACCTGGTTCTCACTTTCCATTAAATACGCATTTTTATAACAAATTATTAATAACTACTTTTATGACTTACGAAATGCACGACTATTCACAATTCAACGTCAATATTTTTTAATGCAATCGAAACATTATACCATGTTATTTGTAACGTTATAAGTATTACAAGTCCATAATAGTCAACAATTAACTGAACATATAAAATCTGAAACTCACGAGAATGTTTTCTTGATCTTAAACACTTACAAAATTTATTCAAACAGTTTTCCATTGTTTTTGTCAGAAAAATATTGAAAAGTTAAGAGCCAACGTACGTTTATTCAAATTACATAAATTATATATTCAAGAAAATTTCAACAAACTAATAATGTTTTAAGGTTTATGTTAAATTTTCTTTTAATGAGTTCGCTATGTCACACTTCAAAACAGTCAGTTAGAAATGACACTATATTCCAGGCCTTCTCAATAGGAGGCCCGTGGGCCAGATGCGGTCCGCAGAGACATTTCTACTGGCCCGCCATCAAAATGTCAGAAATCAGCCAAAATGTTTTGTTATAATAATTTAAAGGTTATTTCTTAATAGTTATAGTTAGGTCAATGTAATCTCTGCGTATGACAATGATTTATGTTAGACTAACATTAAGTTCAATTAAATGATTCCGTACCATGCCTTATTGACTGCGTTATTTTTATTTATTTACTTTTTACTTTTGGCCCCCGAGTGTTTCTGGTAGTTATAAAATTGAAGCAAGTGGCCCGAAAGTACGTTTAATTGAGAAGTCCTGGTATATTATCTTCATGGCTTCATGAAACAGCTCAAATATGAGACACTTTATTATTTGTATCTATTGTGCTAAATGTGACTGAAAAATTGAGTGAGGGAGTGAGTGAGTGGGCTTTACGTCTCGTTTACACCGAGGTCATTAGAGACACACAACTTGGTAAAATAACAATAGCTGGGAGAGGAGTCAGCCACGGCCTTTGTTAAGGAACCATCCCAGCATTCGCCTGGAGCGATTTCGGGAAACAATGGGCAGAAATCAGGATGGCCGGAGCCGGGGATCGAACCCCCGAATATGAGTCCAACGTGTTACCGTTGTGCCACATCGCTCAGTGGTTGCGAAATTAACATGATTTGTTTATCTTTCGTAAATAATCGTCTAAGTCATTTGTGCGCTGAAAACCAAATTATTCGTGGTAATTTATTAAGTAGAACTCGAAAGAGAATTTTTTATCTCCCCGCCTGTGTTGTAAACGGAAATATTAATAAAAATTTGTGGTTGTATGGATTTTTTTAAATTCAACACTGAAAAACTTATAATGCAAGAAACTTTTTTTTTACCTATGACTTTTGAAGACTGTTGCTAATATAGAAAAATTAATCATGATTATTACAATCAAAATACATCACAACTCACGCAGTGATATTAACAGAACTGACTTTAAAAATAAAATTACTTGAGCAAAGCTAATTTACCTTACAGCAGAAGAGATAGTATCTTCAACAGAATGCATACCCTCGATTATATGTTTACGCAAAAAATAAAACTCAGTAAATTTTATCGATTTCTTAAAATAATATCACTAAAGTTTATAACTACTGCATTGAAAAGTTACTTAAATAAATTCTTCAATTCTGAAGTAATTTGTCCGTTGACGTTTGTAAGCGAAATTTTGCCGTAACTACAAGTTTTCATATTAGAGCATACTGTTTTATCCATGTTATTTATTATATGTTTTATTGTGTTATTTCCAGAGAACACGCACTGTCATGAAAGTATGTGGAACAAGTTTAAAGGACATCATTCTGTTCCAATTTTAAAATATGGATTAAAATGAAAACTAAATTGGGCTTTCTGTGTCTATATATGGGAATAACTTGCAAATTTAAAAATGTCTTTAAGCGTTGTTAACGTTAATTCCTTTTCGGAAAGTAATTACTACTTGTTGCTAAACAAATAATTTTGCTATTTACCTTCCACAAATTTTAATGTCAGAGCAAAATATTCCGTTTTAAATTACTTGTACTTTTGAAAAACAAAGTCACTGTCTCGCAGAACCGAGGAAGTACACGTGTTTAAATCCAAGTTTGAGAGTCAAAGTTACAAATATAGTAACCTTAAGTGTGAAGAAACAATATCGTCAAATATAGCTAGTGGCACCTTTTCTAATTATTTTTCTTTCATAAATTGTCTGAATTACTTTATTACGTTCGTTACACATATTTTAATGCAGATTGTTGTAGAATAGTGTTCGCTGAAAAAAAAATCTGTATATATTACAAATTAATATTTTGTTTCGGTTTTACGCATTACTTTCGAAACTTTAGTTTTCTAAGTTTCTAAGGACATAATATCATGCTATAGTACACACTGGGGTCGGCTTAAGAGTATACAATCGCCCTCCATATCTCTCTCCTTATCTGTCTCTATCTCTCTATTTTTCTCTGTAGCTTTGTCTATATCTGTTATCTTGTAATGAGTGAATTGAATGTTCTCCAATCGGCGCCTCCCAACCAGCGCTTAAAATTTGTGCGTCGAGTTCGTGATTTTTTTTGCTAAACTACATCATTAGCGACCCCTGTTTTTAGCGAAAAGAATTTTGCCTCACTTTGTTTCGGTGCCTTACGTGCACATCTGCAGTTCTGCTTCGTGGTCAATGATTGGATATTTTAACTGTCACGAGCCTTGGGATTTTACCGACAAATCACAGACGCGTGGTGTTGCACGGACGTTGTTGTAATTAGCTCAGTCAAATGAGACACGGCTCTTCACACAGACACGCTGCCAATCACCATGAAGCAGAATTGCGGATGTGCACGTATGTCACTGAAACGAAGTGGGGTAAAACTATTTTCGCGAAGATCAGGGGTCCCTATACATCGTTTACATTACGTTTGTTTGTATTCGAAAAAAACAAACACATCAAACTATGTCCTCATTAGTTTATAGCAGAATGACTCCTCCTGCGAGTGTCCAATTGTACGTCTCACGAAGGTAGTACGAGAGCCAGTAATTTTTATCTAGGCACAGGAAAATTTCGCGAATTCAATGACCTGTAGGCTAGAATCCATTATACTGTGCATACTCAAGCCACGATTATTAGAGACATGCAAAATTCGAGTTATTTTCTGACAGCTGACTAGACTCCAAGTGACTATAGGCTTGTTCGACGTCTCCCGCTGGCCGATATTGTCGTGACTTGCCGCGGAGAATGCTTACACGGTAGAGAGGCCAATCTCAGTAAAGACGTAACACACGCAAATGACAACACATCAAAGTTCGTGGCCAATTAAATCTCAGATTATGCTCTGTTATGTATAGGAAAGTGAAGTTTAGTCTGCTACCAAATGATAACGCGAATTTTGCATGTCTCTACCGATTGTTAGTCAACTAGCTGCTACTCAGTGGAACAGCAGACAAAGAACGAATAGACAGGGCTTGAGTACGTATAGTTATAATGTATTATAGCCTACAGGTAATTGAATTCGCGAAATTTTCCAGTCCCTATGTATGTTTCCTATTTAGGTCGCGTCCTCACAGACGTGCTTCAAAGGCAGTGACACAATAACGAAAGTAACACACATACCGAAGTATAACTTCTCCTCAACAACAAAAAAAAAAAAAAGTAAAAATTTCCTGGTCTAAAATGAACATCACAAGCGTAGACGCGACGAGGAAAGTGTGAAGAGAGCAAGGGATCGTCCTTTGAGTCCACGTGTTCTCAAGCCACGGTGGCGCGAAATAACCTGGAGGGTGGAACACTTTCGCCGGAAAGCGGAAGATTAAGAGCCTTCCCTGTGTAGGCTGTGTTTATGTATGAGAGAGGCATAAAATAGATGGATGGTAAGAGTGCCTCTGACCGGCGTATGTAATACATTATCGCCTCTCCGCGCAAGCCACTCAGCTGTCGTGCAGTGCTTTACCTTTATCTGTTTTCCTATGCGACTTTAAGCGGTGACCACATTATTGTATTTGTGGGCAGCGTAGTTCAAAGTCTAATGTTCGTTGCTATTGTTGTGATTTTCGAACCCGGCAGTTATTTTCCCTGAAATGGCAGTCTGGGTAAGGCATTTTTGGCCATTTTGAGGAGCCCGAGAACGATGTTTCTAACGAACATGTCGAATTTTTTTAAAACAATAGCGACGTAGTTTGAAGTGTGTGTCATTTTCGTACGGAAACTGCAATCACGTATTTGTAAGTTTGACCAATGGTTCAACTCAGTGGTTCGACACGCCGATGTAAGCCAATAGGAACGGTTGAGAAATAACGAGACACATGCAAATTTCGCGTTACTATCTGACAGCAGATTGGACTCATTCATACTACTCAAATAGTAAACATAAACTTGCCCGCTTATGCAAATATGATCATTACAAAGCAGCACACGTAATGGCACCCACGGGCATTACATTTTCGGAATACACACATGTGGCATACATGAGGCATGACTGTTATGATGAAGACTACAACTGGGCTACTATTAAAACGATTGTTCACTCAAAATGTGAGACATTGGCCAAATCACCAGCACATTGACCACAAGTGTACCACAATCATGCTAATTATACTCAGATGTTTGGTTACTTTGCTGAGTCTGCTAGTGGACAGTATACTGAAATATGTCAATAATGTTAAACTCAGTAGACAGATATAGAATTATTTCCGTATTATATACAAACTTAATTTCTGAAGTAGCCTGATTAACATTAATTTCAGTAAAAGTAGACGAACATACTATAGCGAACGTTGGCCGCGTCTGCCAAAAGTTGGCCAACTGGAAAATGATAGTATTTGCTACTTGGGTGCAATCTTATCTAACTATTGGTGGACAGTTTGAGTGGCGCGCCTGAAGGAATCCGTCAACCAAATATTAGAGCCGCGATTTTACGGCCATAATATTTTTGCAACTTTTGATTTTAGTGCGTTATGTGCACATCTGCAGCTCTGCTACATTCTCTGTGATTGGATAGTTTTACTCTCACTTGTCTTGGAAAATTACAGACGTACGGAGTCACAATAGTGGCTATGTCAGCTCTACAACCTCGTCAGTTGACAGAACTTCTTTTCCTCTCCTCACTACTCTGGGGGTTATGCGGGGCGGTGACGAATGTTACATGCTATATGGCCAATAGGGTTTCGGCTTTATGTTTGGTATACGAACTGTTCACGTCTCGTGGTAGCCAATGGGAGGAACTATACATAAGCACCAATTGACGGTGCATATGGTTTATAGACCGGGTAAAGGGACACCAACAGATGGTGCGTATGGTTTTGTAGAGGGTAAGAAGCGATGGAGTGTTCTTCGACCTCGGCAATTGACAGAACATCTTTAGAGAAAGTGTGCAGAGTGGTTCATGGAGGGAGTAAGGGGAAGCGTAGGGAATATGTTCGGTGAAATGACGATATCGTAGAAGTGACCTTTTCCGGTGACAATAATCTCACTCCGATTAGTACAGTCAAATGAGAAACGTGTCTGAACAAAGACACGCTAGCAGTAACCATGAAGCAGAGCTGCCGATGAGTACGTGAGACACTGATACAAAGTGGGGAAAAAATATTTTCGCGATGAAATCGTGGCACTGCCAATTATGTATGGTCAACTGTAATATGCCCACTATCTCGTTCTGCGGACACGCAAATGCACAAAGGTCCGTAGGAAATAACATCACGGAATGTGTTCGGGTGGGTATATAGGACAGTGAATTCTATAATAATAATAATAATAATAATAATAATAATAATAATAATAATAATAATAACGCTAAATTCGCAGGTATCTATAAATAACGTGTCCGGCCGTCTGGCTCCGTGGTAGAGTTCCTGGTTGGTGGGCTTAGAGTCCTGGGTTCGATTCCCTACCTGGACGGAACATTTACCGTTACCTTCCCTGATTCAGGAGTGGCTGTTGAGTAGTTCCCTAAACATCACAAGTGGCGAAGAGTGAATTGTTCTAGGACTAGCGATGTTTAGCAGTGACTGTACTCTCAGTTGCCTGTGGAACCATTTGACTGGTAGGAACAGGTACATTCCTCAGCCAGTAGCATGTAAGAGGCGAGGAACTAGATCATACTGCTTGCCGTGGAACAGGTCCACGCTTCGCTACAGATCATCACACCATCCCCATCCTGCGGAAGGCAATGGCTAGGGCCGTGAACTTGCGAAAAATAATCTCGCCCCTATTTGTCTCCGTGTCTTACGTGCACACGCTTTATGGTTACTGTCGGCATGTCTTTGTGAAGTGACGTGTCTCAGTAGACTACGCCAATCAGAGTAATGTTACCGGAACACCACACGTCTATGATTTGCGGATTGAACGTCAAGACTCGTGAAAGAAGATCCAATCATTAACTATGGAGCAGAGCTGCAGATTTGCGCGTGAGGGACAGAAACAATTCGGGGCAAAAATCCTTTTCGCGAAAAGTACATGGCCTGAGAAATAGCGAACCACCGCATTATAATCTCGCCACCACTGGTGTTAACCCTGAGGTTCAAACAAGCCTCAAGTCTGAAAACTCATCATCAGAAATTACGTATGACTAGCGATGGCGGAAAATCGCGAGAATGTTTTCTGTCAGCGTATTCTGCAAAACAGTGTAACGTCCCGCGTCATGTATTATTGGCCGGCAGTTATGTAGCACAGTTTAGTTGTTTACAGACGAATCATAGACGTCCAGTAGTTGCACACCAGAGTTATCATTGGTCCAGTCAAATAGGGACTCGCCAGTAACGATATAAAAAGCGTCAGGAATGAATACATTACATTGACGCCTAGCAAACAGTCAACTTTTCCCGCTATAAATCACCTTCTCTACGTATGATACAATTATTTGCCAATCATCAATGTCGGCGTTACTATGCTTACACATTTTATAGAAACAATCAAATGTGCAGGTACTGATGTTATCAGACCTGTTTAACAGCGATGCTAAACAGTTGTATTTACAAACTGAAGTGTGGTTAGTGTCACGTACTGCGTACGTGTGATAAACTGCCAATACTGTTTAGGATGTTTTTTTATTTGTTCTTGCAGTAGATGGTAGGAAGCTCACGGACGTATTTACTGGTCTTGACGGATGACCGCCGCTGCAAACCAACGAGAGTTCGTTTTGCAGGCCCAATGACACAGCCAAACACACGATAAATGTAGATTTATTGGTATGTTGTGACGGGGAAATGTGAAGAAGTGTGGAGACGGGACATTTTCCACGCATGCCATCCGTGAATAGCGCCTTTGAGACACCGTCTCAAACACTTGGCGTTCGTTCGTAAAACCCTTCTCGCGATCAAAGTGCCGCGAGAGAAATGTCCCCTCACTCCTCCCCCTTTTATTTTTAAGAGTTAAATTCTCTTGGCGTATGAATTAAGTTGTATCGTGCTAGGTATCAATGTTTTCCAGTGAAACTGTTTAAAGTGTCCCAGTTTATTTTATCTATTAAAAATAAAACCGCACTTTGAACTATTCTTCTAAGATTCTTGCATTACAGAACACCTTGCTTCTGGGGCCCTTTAAAATATCTCAAAGGAGCTTTTCAAGCCGACTCTATCTGGAAAATTAATAATCAGAGTCACAAGACTCAAACATAGCAGCCACCGTTGTACTTAACAGCATACTTACCACAAATTAAAGTACAGGTAAAATTGGTTAGAACTCGTCGCGATCTATTCTGGCAGCGTATTCTCTAAACCAATGTTGCCAATGTACCTAGAATACCCGCACCGTCCTGCGTCTTGCTGTCTTGGACGATATAGGTCATTTGGAATAAAGTGAGAACTAGAAATTTAAATTTTGAAAAATATCACTAGACGTTACTGTATATAATTAAACATTAAGTACTGCTTGTACGGTTAGCAGCGAAATTATGCAATGTAGTTCCGCTTTTTTCCCCAATTAAACGCAACAATACAGAAAAAATATCAAACGAAATGGACGTAATTGCATGTTATAGTTAACAGAGCTTTAGCAGGGCTTTTATGAGTTCTCACTTTATCCCGAACTACCTATACTTGTGTGTCACGGTATGGTCACAGATAAATCACAGACGCACAACAGAACTAACAGTGGCTCAGTCAAACAGGAACCCACTGGTAACTAATAATAAACGCCGGAAATGAAGCTTAGCGCACGTGAGAGATTTTGATCAGCGTTTAACATCGAGGTCTTCAGCGCCGGTGGGTAGGGGGGGGGGTGACATGAGGTGAGTATGGAGCCGGAAAGATGAGGCGGGGGAAAGGGGAGATCCCCGAGAAAACCTGCCGAACAACGGCATCGTCCGGCACGATTCCCACATGCGAAAATCCGGGGACCGACCCCGCCGGGAATCGAACCCGGATCGCCTTGGTGGGAGGCTAGAGGTCTGACCCCTCGACCACCACGCCACCCTGAATCCTAGTACAGGCAACTTTACAAGCGGTAAATTACCGTCCATAATTATAAGACGACCGCTTAATACTACGAAATCACGGCATGACGGTTCAGTGCTTCTCACATAGAGGCGATACGTTTTTTGGAAGCGTACGCTAGCGTCGAACATATAGCTTCGCTGTATACGTGTTTCAAATGTGGAAACAAACATTAGCTGCTGCTAGCTCTTAACTGACTCCTAACACATCGCTCGTCGGCAACCCCGAGTACAACGGGGCTCCGTATACTTGGGCAATTACAGTTGAACTCCAAAATAATTGCAGGGGGTATTACGAAACAGGTGCTGACGCATTCCGACTTTCTCGCACTGCACTAAAAGTACGCTATTGTTGTAGTTACCCTACTTCAGTTAAAACAGGGACAACACAGTCCTGTTTGGTTTCCGGTAGTGTCTGGATTGTTCCTACAACAACGTGTTCTGTTGAAGTAGCAAAGAGCATCTTTCTTCTACAGAACATATTGTTGTAGCAACAATACAGACAATACCGAGAACCTAACCACATATAAATAGTAGTAACATAAGCGACAAAACTTATTTTGAATCGTGCTAGTTTTGTCTTTGGATTGTCATGGTGTTGCAGTTCACCTATGTTTGTTAATATTTTATAATTGGTGAGGAAATTGTGACGTAAGCAACGTCACATTTATCACTTATAAATATATAACTAAGATACAAGTAAATTACAGTATTTTCTTCGGATATAAGCGGTTGTTTAAATAAATATCACAAATTCCATATTGCTTTGTTTTCTATCCTGTGCGCCCCGGGAACTGGTGCATTAAAAACTATTATAAAGTTTCCTTATGTCGCTTCTGGAAGACATAGGCCGGGTTCTAATTTAGACGGTAGAGGCCCTTAAATGGCTTCGTGCCCTTAAAAAATGAATCGCGGATGTGATTTCACTCAAGTACTGTTCCAATTCAAGCGAAGGGTACGAATGCAACCTTAAATGTCCCCTTTAGCTAAATGCAAGTCAACGTCCCCTTACGCACTTTGCTGCGATTTTCGACAGACTACTATTTGAACTATAAATGAAATATATTTATTTTTCAATGTGTGGAGGCATGATAACTGTATAGAAATGTTGCACGAAAGGGCGAGGCGACTAAAAAAAGTTTAGATAATGTTTTATGCGTTTCTAATGTGCGCAAATGTATTCCCTTAAGGCCATGATTCTCGTTTATTTCAAACAATTGCAAATAAATCAAATCTTTTTTACGAAATGCTTTGAAAAAATTTGAGACAGTGTACAGTCATACGATACACAATTTTTCCACTGTGTTTTCTAAAATAATGTACCGTTTGCGAGCAAAAAATTATTTTGCTTCATTTTGGCCTTTTTTCACAACAAAATGTGTACTATTTTAGGGGCAAAAATCTAAAAATCAGTTTGGTGTGTTGCAATAGAAAAATTAATATACAAACGTTAACATGTAAGTGTTAAAACTCCCAAAGGAATTTTTGAAAAAATGTATTAAATTGCGTTACAAAAAATATTTTCGAAACCACCTCTAAACTAGGGAGCGAGGCCTTAAACGTTCTCTTTATATTCACTAAATAAAAAAGCAAACGATAAAAATTGTTTATGTACGTTTAAGCGTAATTAAAAATATGTATAAACATAAATCAGTCAATACAATGTTTTAACCGTTGCCACTGTGCCCGGGCATTTGATTCACTATACAGATAGTAATCTAGTTAGCTTGATGTAAGTAATTATTAAATATTTCACCCTTGTTCTTTCACGAATAGTACACGGTTATATACCTGTCACGAAAAGTACGTTTTATAATATCTGAATAGCAGAGTTGTTGACTTTATTCATACATGTACAATAGTTGTTTCAGTGAATAAGAGTGCCCGAAACCACGAATACACACTTCGCCTCGAAGGGGTCAAGGGCTCGTGAGGAATTATGGGACAGAAAGGACTCAAGGTCAAGTTAACAAGGACACGTTGCAACGAAAATGAACACAGCAAAAGTTATTATCTGATGTTTAGCCTCGAATCGTCATGTTTACAATTTCTATTATTTTATTATATTATTACAATTTCTAAATACAGTATTTAATTAAAACACAATTGTTACGTTTACGGTGATTAATTACAGTGCCTCAAATAACACAAGTGGTTTTATAATAAAAAAACTGCAATCCACGTGATATTGTTTATATTCCTGTACGCCCTGAAAGCTGGTACGATAACAACAATTTTAAAAAAACTTGTCTTGTCGCTTCTGTTACAACTTATTTATTCTGTAACAAAGCTGGTCTGTTGTCTCGGTTTTAACAGAACTTCTGTAAGTACAAAAATAATTTCTTTCTGTGCAGCTCGACCGTATGCGACTCCTCGCCCGTCGGACGAGTGTCTTAATTTTTGTTCGTTTATCTCGGTACAGTGGGGTGACGATTATTTGTGTTGTTAGGGGAGGACGTATTTCCGAGATTCCATCTCCGTTATTAGCCGTCTCTTCTCATACCCTAGGGAACGCGCGGACGAAGAAAGAATTCCGAGGGGAAAATTCCGTCGCCGAGCGCGGGAATGTAAGAACTATTTTAAATACCAGATATGTCCGGCAGGGGCCGGAGATGAAATATGACGGCATGCAGCGGGAAGGATAGAACAGTCCTATGAACGGCGCTGCGGTGAGCGGCGACAAAGGACGTCATATCATATCTAGCAGGAGACTTGGGGCAAGGGAAATATAAAATGTTAATAAATCGCACTCTGAGATGCTGTAAACACTCGGATGGAGATAATTCCACTTGAAGTCTGCTCCTCGCCACGATAGGGTCAGGCTAGCCTCGGGTCTCACGGTCCCACGATAAACTACACTGAAAAAAAAAAATTAAAAGTATTTGTAAATTTATCACCCCAGCATGTAGGAGTACTAAGAAAGTAGTTATGATAAAATTAATTTCCATATATAAATTCCATTGTTCCTGTAAACAACCGAGCGATGTGGCGCAATAGTAACACGTCAGACTCGCATTCGGAATAACCCGGGTTCGATCCCCGGCTTGGAATATCGGTTTTCTATTGTTTCCCGAAAACACTCCGTAGGTGAATGCTGCGGTGTTTTGATAAGGTGCCTCCCTAGAGAGTTTGCGTTTCTGAGTGTGTGAGGCAGGAGCGATAAGAGCGCCACCAACTGACGTATGTAATGTATTATCGCCTCTCCGCGCAAGCTTCTCAGATGGCGTGCAATGCTTTACTATTATCCTTTTCCTTATGGAACTATAAGCGCTGACCACATTATTTTATTTATGGACAACGTAGTTAAAAGTCTAACGCTTGTTTCTATAGATTTGTTTTTTCGAATCCGATTGTTAATTTTCCAGATACGACAGACTGGAAAAGCCATTTTTGGCCATTTCGAGGGGCCTGAAAATAATGCTTCTAATAAACGTGCCGAATTTTTACAACTACAGCGACATAGTTTGAAGTGTGTGTTTTTTCGTAACTTAGATATACAGATATAATGTGCGTTAAATAGTTTCGTCGAAAGTAATAAATGAAGGATGTGACGAACAGCCGACAATGTTTATTTATATAACTGTTACATTTTACTGTTAGGTGCGTATTATTGGATAAAATCGATACTGGGAGTTATTTAGTGATTGTTATTAGGTGAGGGAGAATTTTTATCTTCAAATTTAATTTAGCTTAATTATTTCATAATTACAATAATTTTTTGATGCATTGTAAGTGGTCAAAAGTAAAGTGACTAGCTACGTCCCTATTGAAATATTTTCAATTAAATCTGGCAAATGTTTTAATCAGGAATGAATTAAGAAAAATTCAATACAATAAATGACACGGGCTCTTAACAACAGCCATGGTCCTGTCATTGTATTCAGTTGCGTGTCATCATCTCTAATGACCTCGTTGTCGACGAGATGTGAAGTACTTTTACCTTACATTGTTCCTACATATTTTACGAAACAGTCAACTGTAGACTGGTGTAACCAGCTGGTATGGTATCAAATCTCAAAATTTGTTATGTGTAGGGTTTTAAAACTTTCATTCCAGTTTAGAAAGTTTTTTATGGTGCAGGTCCACATAAGGAGAAGTAAAGAATGAGGAAACAGACACCTTGTTGACGTTATCCGTTTGGCGCGCCAATGTGTTTTGAGAGGAATTCAAGATGGCGTTGTACATGAAGTAACACTCAAACTTCTATTGGAAGTTATAGGAACAGGAAAGTCAGTACGGAAACACAAAAAAAATGATAATAACAGTCCTATAGACAACCGTTTTTGACATCATTTTCAAATAAATATTTTGCCAGAATGACTCACTACTTTAGCGTAATTACTTCCGCCCAAATCGAATTTACAAAATTATGATGTCATAATTGCTTAATCAGGAACGCACAATACCAACATTGGGTTTACCCATAGACTTGGCCTAAATATATATTATTTTTGTGTGTGCTGCTCTTTTATTTTTTGTTGGTTGTTTTTTAGTTAACATAATGTTCATACAATATTCTGTATAATTTTGTAACGTTACGTAAAACGGGGTTACGTTACGTCTACAGCGAGGGTGCACACAACACTGTGCACGGGCAGGAACTGGGAGCAGGGGCGTCATTTCAGGTTTTTCTAGGGGGGGGGGGGAGATTTTGTTTTCCGGCAACATTGACCTTGTTGGATCTTTTTTATTAATTAAGCATGTATAAATTATATACTTTAACAATAAAACTTCAGTTTTATGTGCTTAAGTTAGCATTATTTAAATTTAAAAATACAATAAATATTTGTATACACTTATAATTCTAACTCCCCCACCCCCTGTGGCCCCAAATGACGCCCCTGACTGGGAGTGGAATCGACCATGGCCTATGTTAAGGAACTATCATACATTCGTCTTAAGGAATTTCCGGAAACCATCGAAAACATAACTTAGGAAATTCGGAGCCGAGAATCGAACCTAAGTCCTTTTGAATGCGAGTCAAGCGTGTTTCCTTTGCGCCACTCCACTCTGTCCTGAAAAATTAAAAAAAGTACATTATTTATAGTTACAAACCGTCGCTAATGTAAACCAGTACACCAGATATAAAACTTACAGTATGTTCCTAATCAATGCAAATATCGTTTGCCGTGCCGCTAGGCGAACACGTTCCATTCCTAACACTTGCAACTGGACATTTTTGAATTAGGCTGCCTAAACGTAGCTAATTACTTTACCTTTCATTACTTACATTGTATTCGAAAAATTAAACCCTAACTACGTAATTATTAAGTTAATTTGAATTTTAAGATAAAAATTCCCTGTTACCAACACTAAATAACTCCCAGTACCGATTTCATACAATAACACATACCTAATAGTAAAATGTATTTTTTATAAATAATAATTGCCAGTTATTCGTCACATCCTTCTTTTATTAAACAAAAACGAATATTATTAACAAAAGAGGTGACGCAGTCTCTTAATCCCAAAGAGCGATCCTAACATACAGTAGTAACATGCGTCTAGTATAGAATGC
The DNA here is from genome assembly GCA_003012365.1 of Medauroidea extradentata. Classification (NCBI taxonomy): domain Eukaryota; kingdom Metazoa; phylum Arthropoda; class Insecta; order Phasmatodea; family Phasmatidae; genus Medauroidea; species Medauroidea extradentata. The sequence continues at coordinate 129,082 of PNEQ01013441.1, forward strand.
ACTATCCAGCTGTCTACAGAGCCCAGGAAATAGACTATCTCAGAGATCATACTGATCTGAGAAGAGAAAAAAGTCATCTGCGCAGATAAATTACCACAGTTTTACTTTGCAAAAATTATGATTTTTTTCTTGCGTAGCATGCTACATTCCTACAGGTAAACTAAAAATCAGGACAGCAAAGACTATCACTTGATTAATTTTCTTGACGCGTTTGTCCAAGGCTGCAGCTACTGGCTTTGGATGCAGGCCAAACGTACATGTGCATGCCAAGCGGTATACTAACACTATTTCATCTGAATATTAATGTAGTTTTTCCTCACCGGTGTATGCTTGACATGTTTAGGCAAATGCGTTGTATTTTGTATTTCGTAGACGTATCATGCTGTTTCTTGTCTATCATAGTCATGAAGGTTGGTAAGAAAAGCTTAAGAGTGTCCACGTGGCAAACACGCATAGTTTTATATTTGTGCGACGTAGTGTTAGCTTTACAGACGACACTTTTGACTATATTTTTCACTTGTGAAACTTTTTTAGTTCTCATAGTCTTCCCACAGCGGCAGGTCAAAGTCAAAATTTGCATGTTACGGGAACATGCTAATAACAAAAACCAACTGACTTACGTGAATGAAATAATTTACACTGAAATGACATAGTATGGGTCATGTACTAAAAGATTTAAAATTGCAAAATGTAATTCCTATATATTAAAAAAAAAAATCTAAAAATAACGATAAATTTCTTTATATGCGGCCATTTTTATTAAATACAAAGATAGTTGGTTTGTGTTTTTAAATCTTTTAGCATATGGCCTATACTATCTCATTTCTGTGCAAATAATGTCATTCGAGTAAATTCAGTTGGTTTTTGTTATTAGCATGTTCCCGTAGCTTGCAAGTTTTTAATTTGACATGCCGCTGTGGGAAGACTATGAGAGCTAAAAAATGTTTCATAAGTGAGCTTGTAATCACAAGTAACGTCTATAAAACTAACACTATGTCGTACAAATATATAATTATACACTTTTGCCACGTGAACAACTTTAAGGACGCTCAGCACGGAACAATTTGTAATTTTGTAATTGTACCGAAAACTGGCTATCTCTAACACATTACATGAATAGTAATTTCCCACAGATAAAATATATTTTTGTTTCATAGTTTTTGTACAAACACATGTCCAAGTAGCGATTTGACTATTTTTGCTACTTACCCACAGTAAACACTAGAGTGAATATGTCAATGCATTAAGCTACAGAATGATACTTTTTATTTCACTTAAAATTATTTTTTTGAATACAGATTCTCAAATACATGCGTAAACGTATGTACTGTACATTTAACAATTTTTTTAAATACAAACAATTCTTACATTAAATTATGTTGCTTAGTAAAATTTACTTTCACACAAAACTATTTCAATCGTATATAGTTTGAATAGTTTTTACTTGGGACAAAAAATTAATCAAATCACTACTTTGACAGGCGCTTGTATGAAAACTATGGAGCCGAAAAAAAAAATTTCTTTCGGAGAAATTACCATTATTATAATGAGTACGAGTTGGACAACGGTTGGCACAACTATAAAATTAGAGATTTTCAGTGCAGCAGCTGTATTTTGTAACTCATTAACTGTGAGATACCGATCGTTAAGAGCTGTTAACATCAACTTTCGTTACCAGTTAAAAAATGTGATTCTGTAATGCCCGAGTTCCAAATCATTTCTGTATATTTACTAAATTTGTAGCTAAGAAAGCGACATTTAACGGGAAAATGTCGTTACCTCGTTGAGAGGTACGAGACCCCTCGCTGACGTGTCGAAACGAGCCATGTAGTGAACGTCTGTTACGGATTTTAAAAAATATATATATATACACTTAACGTAAATAAAATTAATGCTAAGTAAGTGATAAACAGGTGATATATAAAATCTACCTTATATTACTTGGGCACACGTGAATGGATCTACAAGTCCGTGAATGGATCTGCAAGTCCGTGTCTTTGTATTATCGTTTGCAGATTGTGATAACCTCGAAAGATGAAACCAAAGTAAATAACTGATGCAGGAACGGTGTTTTAAATTAATATCACGTATTTGCATAGCATTTTAAATTAATCGGAATGTAAATTTATTTCAATATGGCAGTGTTTTCAACACAATGAAACATTTTCTGAATGTTAGCTTTTATACTCAATGTCTATTGTTTTGACCATAACTATATGACTCGTGGCGTGGAGTTGCAGCCTATTCTTATTATGAACACAATTACTACTGCACCACAGAAACGTTAATTAACATTGACAATTAAAGAACAAAAATGTTTGCCATTAATTAATTAAAGACTACATTTCAAAACAAAAATTCATTCGTATGTCAATTAACAGTCACTCAAATAGTGACAATGTCCAATCTTAACAGTCCGAAGTGGTGATGTCTCACCATGTGCAGCGCATCACCCTGAATGCACCACTGTCTTCGCTCTTGAGGTCTTTGGTTCGACTGCCGTTGCGCATCTCTTTTTTGCCCGTCGACCCGTAGCAGCAGTCCTCTTGTTTCGCCAGATAATGCTCCGAAGGTATGTGCCTGCAGCCTCACAGTAGACTCTGACGTCACCAAGATGTCTTCACCAGTCTCTCTATACAAGCTTAACACTTTCTTCGAGCAAACTCTCCCCAAATCTGTCGATCCGGGGTATTTATACTCCTCCCAAACTCCGGGGATTCACCAAATTACAGGGGTCTAAAAATATACATTACTTCATGATTCTGACGTGACTTGAGCCTCGTAGGCCACTCGCACAGGATTCAAGGGTACTTGAAACAGGTTCTTGCGACGCAGTTCGGTGAGATTCCCATCAAGAGGCCGTCTGGCTCGTGAGTCATGGGCATAAGGTGTTGCGACACAGTCACCAGCCAACTGGCCCGTATGTAACAATATTATTTTCCGGCCCCAAAGTCAACATTCAAGAGACTGGTAAACTTAAATTGTATGCTTTAGGAATTGTCATTATAAGTTGTTTGCGATCAGAATATTACAGTTAATAGATGCCGAATCTAGCAAAAAATAGTGAAGGTAGTAGATGTAACATGAAGAAATGTTTTTAAATTGTATTATTGCATTTTTGTATTACGAAAACAGTTGATACACTGTCTTCAAGAGTAAGTGGACCTTAGATTATTTTACGTTAGATGCACGGAAACAGGGAAGGCGATAAGTCGAATATGATACGTCCCTCACACACATCATCGCCTCTAGGCTCGAAGTACTAAACTAGCGTGCATTATTTCCGCAGTCTTTTTCAACGAGTCTTCAAGCAATGACCCTGTTATTTTATTTGTGGAAAGTACGCGGTTAAATTCAATGCAGGTTTCTATGATTTTGTTTTACGGTTACGATGGATATATTCTCAGTTACAAAAACGTGAAAAGGTAGTTTTTAGCACTTTTGAGGCGTTTGGTATTCATATTTTTAATTAGCGGACGGTATTTTTAAAAACATAGGGACACAGTAGGAAGTGTGACTTAATTCCGTAGATAAAGCATCGTAAAAAATTTAATAGTAATGCAAGAAAAAACAATTTTCGTGTCATCCTACAGCACGGCTTATGCACCAGGTCCACTAACTCTTAATAAAATAGTATAAAATTATTAATCAGATGTGAACAAGAAGTTGTTAAAGAAAAGTAATTCCGGTACAATGATAAAAATTTGACTTAATCAGAAGATTTACCTTAAGACAGTAACCAAGCAGCAAATAAATTTATTGGATTTTTTTATTTGGCTATACAATTATGTTTAGGAGACAGTTTTGCCATTATCGTATAATCGAGGCAGTGCGGCAGATTGAGAAATATATGAATAGCTTTGTTTTGGAAGGTAATCGGTGAGTATTTTGAGGATAAACACTATCATTGTTTTCCCTGGTTATCAGACATACACCTAACAATTGGTATGAAAACGGCATCAGTCAGGGCTTTGTGCTGTAACAAACTCGTAAAATATATAGTGTGTTTTGAAACGGCGTCACACACTGATTCCTTAAATTTTGCGTCCTTTCACTTACGTACTTTCAAAACAAAGCTATTCACACAAAATATTTTACTACTGAATTCTAGATAAAATATTAATAATTTACGTCAGCTAGTTTTTTTCTTACATGTCGGGGGAAAAAGTTGGTTTCTATGTATTTATTCTTTCTGTTCGTTTTGCGGAGTGCGGCGAGTTATAATAATAAAACCTGTGAGGGTACTCTCTTTTATTGGTCTTCATTTAAAAATTATCACTTGGTAATAACGTTTAATGGTGGAATTATGTAAGAAAATATACATAACTGCAGCTATACAAGACAGTGATAAGAAGTACTTCAGGAATCACGTAAAGTTTTTAATGGAAAAACTGTGGATCAAAAGAGACATAAAACCACAAGAAGCCGCTGTAATTTTATTCTTGGTCATAATGATGCGAACAGCGTATCATCAAAAGTATTATTGCGCCATAATTTTCCGAACAATCGCATATTATTTTAATAACTTCATAATGGGTATTAGTGTAGGATTCACTTGAGTTTTATGGCCGTGACGGTGTGTTGGTGTCTAGATGTCAATCCCTTGTTCCAAGCGCTTGACTATAAAATACGTTATGTGTTTTCACTTGAAGTTGCCACATGTCACGTAATAACACTATTGATCATCAGCCAACGCAATCAGTATTGATTCGGGCGTACACCATTTCAGAAGAGCGGCTGGAATTTCACACGTGTCGGGTGATAGTAACATGACGTCATCAGTGTTGCCGACGTTTCGTTGAAAATATTAACAGAAACGGCATCAATATTCACAATTTTTGGAATAGCGAACGCAAAATAATACGAGTTACTGAGCCGTCTCTCTTTTCGATGATTCCTCACATCGCCAAAATGATCCCAGTCGACAGGAAAGGTAAGGAAAGAAAGTTAAATTAAAATAAATGTTTTGCATGCATAAATGACTGTTAGAATTTTGTTTAGCTTAAAATAATAAAGATACATATGTATACGAAGTACCCAAAAGAAAGAAAATGGCATTTATATTCTTCCGCTACACTTATATTTTTCTTTGTAAATTTGTTTGTGTATGTTTGTGTGAGTACTGTGTGTATAAATCTTTGTAAAAATTTTAATATCTTATATTTTAAATTCTTTCTACGGCATTGCGATATACGTAATGTTCGTAATCAGCCATAATTGCTAAGAATAATTAATGTTTCATTTTGTGCACGCATTAAGAAAATATCCGAACCAATCAGTTTAAGAACGGTAGACTCGTAGACTTAAGGGGCCCGCCTCGTGGCACGTGTGTTTGTGTGAGTGAGGTATGGTGCTAAGGGCGACGTCGTATGGGCCATACAACGGTGCGTCGCCTCTACGCTTAAGGCGTGGTGACCCTATTGTTTTATTTATGAAATCACTTTACTAAAGTCCAATGCACTACCCTTAAGTGGTTTCACATGTATTCGGCTAGTATATTTTCCGCTATAGCAGTCTGAAAATCCCGTTTTGACCCATTTTGACGTGCCCTAAAAAGGATTTATAATACGTGTGTAGTTTTGAAAGTACTAAAGGGCAGTCGTCTGAAGTGTGTGTTCTTTTCGTAGACAAACGGCGTGAACATACGTGTATTAGTTTCGGTGCAAAACGTTTTCTTCAAACACGCTGCAGTGTGATTTTATGGCAACGAGGCGGGCCCCTTAATGGACGACTTGAAAAGAGGCGAAGCTTCAGTCAGGTGTGGGATACAATTCCTATCTCCACGGATTCCGCAACCGAACATAACCTTAATTTAGCTGATCTTTGAAAGAACTGTGCAATGGGAGTGCATGACTGGATTTATTTACTTGGACATACTCCATTGCGAAATATATGACTGTTAAAAGGAAACTAAAAAAATAATACAAGAAAACATAAATAAGCAGAGTATGCTTTAGTCATCAGGATACATACACAACATGAAATTCCAAAACTGGAATCTGGTCAGATAAAAACA
>PNEQ01013443.1:0-22494 GCA_003012365.1 Medauroidea extradentata
GTAATTTAATAGTTTTTGAGCCAAATAACATTCCTTGAAGCCTCGTAGCATACAGGCGCGAGGCACACTTGTCATTTTGAATTGTTCGCTAAATAAGACAAAGATAATGATTCCAACAGTGTCAAAATCACCTCAATATAACGAATTTCTTCTTGTAAATGCGACAAGTTATTTGCAAAACTCTATAAATTGTAGTAACTGAGAATGTCCGAAACGCCTATCAAAAACAATGCAGACGATGGGTCAACCTACTACTAGCGCTCGTAGTTCGCAAGCCGCCGCGAGCTTCACTAAGAGCACGCGGCCAAGCATTGCGAAAGATAGGCAGTTGCCAGACCTAACTATATGACCATGGCCTATGCCGTCCACGAAAAATCCATAGACAAGCTAGTAGCACTGCACCACGGTCCACTGCACATAAGCAGCGATATTTCCAGTAGACGAGTCCGTACCATGGAGGTATTAGTCTATGGAGTGGCATCTGCCGTACATTTCAATGATAATCGTGTGAAGCCGATCATTTTCGAACATTTTCGAACTGCGCATGCGCTGGACGTTATTTTTCATGAGTCGCCATATTTTGGGTGGAAAAACAATAGCAGAAAGCAATGTAATTATGTAATTTTTTACAAAAATTCGCACAAATTCTCTATTTGAATCGTACACAACAGTTTACAATTGCTTCAGAAATATACATAAAACTGAATTAGCTCTCGCTGTGTGTATATACTTTATAAACTTGATGAATTTAAATAAAAGTTTCTTACCTGTACAAAGATAACCCTCCGCAACGATCGAATCTGTTTGTAAGGCCAAGAGCTGCACAAAATTTCACCATAATGTGTAGTTAACAAAAAACTAAAACATTTTCATTCAGCTCAACGCTATGATTACATGTTTTTGCCACCACTAGATCTATCCTTGTCTTTAAACGTCGTCTGTTGGTGGCTTCAAATTTGCTCAAAAGCTTCCACTCCATAGACTAATACCTCCATGGTCCGTACAGCTCCAAATGAGAATGCCCACGCGATATCGTTTTTTTTATTGGTGGCCCAGAAGGGGCGCACCCTAGGTTAGTGTCTAACTACTAGGAGTTAGGAGGGAGCGGGAGGGGTAGCAGCGTGCCAGGCCTGCGGCCTATACGCTCTAACTACTGCATGCAGCTTGGGTTAGGGAGGAATATGGCTCGAATGGCCTACTGTGAGGTTATGAAACGCCAAGCCAGCGTTTGTGGCCTGGCACTTCCCTCAGATTTAACTGGGAGCTAATCCCGTAGAGGGTCATGGTAAACCCGCGAGGTCGCGGGAGGAAACCCATGACGATCGACATGCGAGGCGGGTTCTCCAAGCTAGGAAGAAAAGATAGAATTCATGCTATGTATAACATGCTTTATTAGTTGTGTTAGAAGGCGAAAATTAAAGACGAGCAGGGAGGGCTCGTGATCCAGCTGTAAAAGATAAACTTAAATTAAGTTTAGCTCTACTTAACCTAGGGGAAATAACCTAAGTTTCCCGAAGGGCGGGCATGAGTCCCCGCGGTCCCATTTTAGGTGAGAGGTTCTTGTCGCCTATCACGCAGTCATAGCTAGGTTGTGCAGTATGAGAGCCCTCGCTAGGCCATACGCTCTCTGCGGTGCCATGACTGATTCCGCGATGCATTGATGGACGATCAATGCATATCTAATTGCTTTATGATAACCACGCAGTCATGGCTGAGTTGTGCAAGACGAGAACCCTCGCTGGGCCATGCGCTCTCTGCGGTGCCATGACTGATTCCGCGATGCATTGATAGAAGGTCAGTGCATATCTAAATACGCGCAGCCATGGCTCGGTTGTGCAGTACGAGAGCCCTCGCTGGGCCATACACTTTCTGCGAAATGCCATGGCTGATACCGCGATGCATTAGCATATTTGAGCCGTTTAAAATTCTCGCTTGGGCAAGTTGGCGAATTTTTCTTGATTCCCAGGTTGGTTCGACTTCTTGGAGTCGGCTTCTTCTCCACCCTGGTGATCTTCTTTTGAGGAGCTTATGGTGGTTTTTCGCACAAGATGTTTTTCGGCATTTTGTGCGTCATGCGCACCGCTGGGTTATAGTTCCCTAGTGCTCGCACTAGGGGATTAGTGGACTTGGCCGCAGCTTTGTAGAAGTTGCGAGTCAAGTGCTGGATATGGTCTGTGAGCCGGGGATATTTCAGCTCATTGTAGAGGACTACATTGGGCGTATATCTTGGTGCTCCTGCGGCCCTTCTGAGGGCTTTGTTTTGAAGCACTGTTAGTGGGTGCATATGACACTTTGCAGCATATCCCTAGGCTGGGGCTGCATATGTCAATATAGGTCTAACTAGGGCTGAGTACAATCTGATCCCAGATTTAGTGCTCAGATTTTGGCTGTTATTGAGGAGAGGGTATAGCTGGGCTAGGCGGGCATTTGCCTGCCGTAGCTTAGCATTGGTATGAGCCTTCCAGGTTAGTTTGGAGTCTAGTATGACTCCAAGATATTTAACCTTGGGTTGGTACTCGATTGGAGCGCCAAACAGGGAGTCTGGAGAAGAGCTGGAGGAATTTTTCTTCGGGCAAAGACAACTGCTTCTGACTTGCCTACATTTATCTTGATGCACCAGAGTGTGAACCAGGCATCCAGGGCCTGTAATGCCAAGAAGTTGCAAACACAGCTGTATCATCTGCATAGCTTGCAAGCTGGGTTGTGGGAATGGTGGGTATGTCAGCTATGTATATGTTAAACAATACTGGGCCGACAATGGAGCCCTGAGGCACTCCTGCTCTAATAGGGTAAGGGTCTGACCTTGCTCCAGGTAGCATAACTACACAGCTATGTTCACTTAAGTAGCTATGCACTAATTTTATATAGCAGTCGGGAATGCCCGCTCTGTGCATTTTATACACTAGCCCGGCACGCCATACTCTGTCGAATGCTTTCTCTATGTCAAGGAATACAGCGACAGTGTACCTGCGTTGATTGAAGTCTTGCGTTATATGCTTTACAATACGAACAAGCTGTTGTGTTGTAGAGTGACTACATCTGAAGCCGAATTGCTCATTTGGCAGGATGTTATTCTGTCCAAAGTGCATCTGAATGCGGCTGAGCAGAATGCGCTCGGCGAGTTTGGACAGGGCACTTAGTAGGCTAATTGGCCTATAGTTCTGGGGGAGAGTGGCATCCTTCCCTGGCTTGGGGAAGAGAATGACATGTGCACACTTCCATTGGTCAGGGAAGTGATGAGTGCGCATTATGCCATTGATGCACTCAGCAATAGCATCTAGGGTTGACTGGGGCAGCTTCTTTAGGACAAGGGCCTGAATGCCATCATATCCATGTGCTTTGCGCAGTGTCAGACTGTGGACAATGCGCTTAATTTCAGTCCCATCGGTCAACACAGGCATTGTTCTAGGAACCTCTGCCATGAGTGCAACTACTGTCTCCTCAATGTTCCTGGTGTGATCAGGGTCTGAGGGATCCTGGTTGGGCTGGAATGCAGCTGCTAGTGTGTCTGCTAGCAGTGTTGCTTTTTCCTGGGGTGAATAGGCCTCGCCATCAGGGCCCTTAAGGGGGGGGGGGCATGTGGAGAGGTTAATTTAACAAGCCTCGTGTCATTCGCCATAGGCTGTTGTCCTCTGTACTGAGGGCAGAAACTTTGTCTTGCCACTCTGCACACCTATGAATGAATATTTCATTCTTTATCTGCTCCTGTAGCCTTCGGAAGCAGTTCTTATGATGAAGGGACCCTGTCCGTTGCCAGTGCCGGCGGGCATTGTTGCGGACTGTAATTAAGTCACGAATACGTTGTGGCAGTGTTCGTGGCTTGGATACATATGCCTTTCTAGGGATAAACCTATCAATTGCGGTCTTTATTGTGCTAGTGAGTGTAGCAACACACTCATCAACCTGCTCAGGGGTATCGATATGCTCTGGAGTGTTCAGCTCCCATTCCATGTAGTCTTGCAAGGCGGGCCAGTTTGCTTTAGAGTACTGGAGAGTAGTGCGCATTTGATTTGCAGTTGCTCTTGTGTTCTCTATTAGCAGGAGGACTGGCAAGTGGTCAGACGTAAGCTCATGTAGTACTTCTAGTTCATACACAAAGCTTATGTTTTTTATAAATAGTTATATCTAGTACGTCTGGTTGCTGCCTGTTGCCTACATCGTGATATCGTAGGAATTTTTGCTCCATGTGCGGTTGGCTTTATTTGTACTTTCCCATTGCTTTCCGTAACACGAGCTTTGGCTCAATGGATCGTCTTTGAGATAAATAAATTAAGCTAACTTTAGAATCCAGTTAATACACCTGTACCTTATATTGTCGTGACTTCATTATAAAAACATTGCTCTAAATATTTTCTAATTTTTATTACAAATCATCATTCGACCATAGAAAAGGAATGGTGCATAGTGGTTTCCATAATGTCACAGACCTTTGATATAAAGTTGTTTATATGATCTATGGCTGCAATGAAATCTTATGGGGGAGAGGTAGGCGAACTTAAAATGTCTGATTTTCTTTGTCATAATTATTAGTTTGAGATGCTCTGACTTGCTTTATTTTTGTGCAGGATTAAACTTGGAAGAATGGATTACCAGAATTGATGGCCTTAAGTAAAATGTTGGCCATTTAATACCACAGATGTGCTGAAAGTAAAACTCTGTTTGGGGTACGATCAACCATTTTTTATCATCTAGGAAAGATATTTTACTGTGTCACTATTTTTTTTTTTTGTTACAGAAACTGTTGTCTAAATTAATTTACGTAAATATTAACGCTGCAAAATGTATGTCTTATTTTTTTTCTGGCACAGTATTGATTAATTTACGGTAGGTGCAATGTATCGCGGTAATAAAGATGCCCTAGTAAGTTGTTACCTTTCCCTCTGTTTTAGGTTCCTGCTGAGGGACTCTTACAAATATTGGTAATATGGTTTCGACACGGCTTTCAAGCAGTGTTGGCGGTGGGTCAGAAGCCTCGGGCTCTAATTTAGAGCCTGGGGCTTACAAGTCTGCCAGGCATAATGTTGCCCCTCCACCAGCTTTCCAGGATCCTGTAATTTCGGAAACACTCGCATGTAGTGAGTCCATCCAAGGAATAAATGTAATGAATCTTCCCCCAGAAATATTGTTGAAGATTCTGGGCTATCTACCATACAGCAGTGTAGCCCATTTACGTTTGGTAAGCCATTAATCTTTCTAACTGCTTTGTTGTCACTTGTGTAATGTTGTTACTGCACTTTACCTATTATTTTTCGTAAATGTTCCTGTAAAATATTGAAATGAATTATTTCAATCATTACAATGCCTAGTTAAAATGTTGCACCTCTTAGTAGTACTATTTAAAATAAGCTTTTACCAGCCAAACAAATGGTTCTTTTTAAATGTAAGTTAATATTTGGTTGAATTTTATTAGCTGTTTTGTGTTATATTGTACTACTGTGGGTTGCATTGTAGGCTACACTTTTAGTACAAAGGTCTACTGCATATCTCATTCAACTGTGACTCGCTGTTTAGTTGGAAAGGAATGGGTGTACAATCTCTTCATTGGTACGGTCATGTACAAACGGCTCTTCCTACCTGTACTTCACCATATACAAATGCATGAACACGTGTGCTACTTATTAGCTGGTAGTGATGCAGTTTTATTTTTATGCCACAAACCACTGATCCCACATTGGTCTTGAAGAATTTTTTTTACAGCTGATGGGTTTTAAATATGCAGAATTTAAGCTAACTTAATACATTCCATGAATGATGGGATTTTTGATAGTGAATAAATGTATAACTTAATTTAAAATTTTAAAATATCAGTAGTTGTTTACAAAAACTTTTTATAAAAAAATTTAAACATTGCTTTATTAGCATTAGATTTTTTTAATCGGGGCCCATTTCACAAAGTGGTTGCTATTATAGGCATAACATTTTATTTGGTACTAGTCTTCTCTAATATGAAACGTGAGGCTGTTCTATTTTTTATGTTCACCATTTCAAGTACTTGTAACTGTGTAGTTACAAGTATGAACTTAAGGAACAGTATTTAAGAAATTTTTTCAGAACTTTAACTAGGTACAGTTCAAAAGAACAAGCCAATATTGTGTTACGGACATGACGCCAGCATGCATTGGACAGACTGTAATATTTAAGCCGGTCAACAATAAACACGTAACTTACGCAGCTGTAGCGATAAATTTTTGTTTTGGGTCTAGTTTACACAAACAGCAGGCAATAATAATAGCAAAAATTTTCAAAAATTATTTACTTTTATATGAAATTTTTTTACTTATTTTTCAGGGCAAATTAAGCTGTTTATTATTTCAGCTGTTACCAATTAAAACCATTAATTGAAATGTGTTATGAAATAGTCATACTTCTTCTACAACAGTGTTGCAGTAGTTGTGTACAACATTCATTCAGTCGATGAAAACGGAAACTCTTTAAGAAAATGCATACCCAAAATTAGGATATAAATTAAAATAATTTATAGCAGAATATTTTTAATAGGAAAGTGTCCGAATGTAAGCTGAGACATGACTGCCTCTGGGTAACTTAACCAGGTGTTCGTCTTTTTTTTTTTTTTTTCCATTGTGCATTATTAAAAACTACTACAGATATTTGTTGTGTGTTCCAGTTAAGTTAAATGTGGACTTTTAGAGTGGCTCTTCCTCATCCATCATACCCCTCCTAAGCCGCACAAACCCACTCGCCATCGCCAATTGTTTCTGAAAAACATTCCACTCTCCTACCGTCCTCACAAGCATAGACTGTCTCCCTTTCTCCGTTCTCCTCTTCAATGCTCCCTTTAGTTAGCTTGCAGAGAAACCTTCCTCATCCACCCTCACCATTCATCACCGCGTACCTCCTGACCATTCTATTTTCTTCTTGCCCTTCAATGGTTTCCATCCCATTTCCTTCATCACTGAGGGTACAAAGTTACTTTCCTCCACACCGTTGTGTCCCTGTCTTCTCCATTTATTCATACCCCATCTAAATGAAATGAAAAATCTTGCTGCCCTTCTCTGCACCATCTCCAGCTCCTGCACTTTCACCTCCACGTATGGATCCCACTCTGCGACTGCATATTCCAACGTGGGCAGGACTATTGTGTAATATACTGATAAAAATTGTACTTTAATGTCAGTTAGTTTACAATATTTAGGGAAAATACAGTTTTAAAATTTGATGTTGAGAGGCTTGTTACTCCCTTAACCCTTTGGTTAGGCCTAGTATGGTTTCGGAAATAAGCTGAACACTCTGAAGAGTGAGTTTTTTTAAAAATTCTCTAAATTAATAAAATTTCTACTTGTTTTAGTAAATATAGTATAAAATTAAATAATGAAACATTATATAATTCCACAACATAAAAATATACAAATTAAAAATTATTTTAAAAATACATACTGTATATTACCAATATGTAGCATTGCCAAAAAAAATTATTTTCACTTGAACTCAACCCAAATAATTGAAAACCTAAGTACATTTAAATAACTCTATTTATCATATGAAATACACAAATTTGATACATATTTACTAATGAATATAACAATAACAAAGTAGAACAAGGATGGATTCCAAACCCCATGGCTGCTATTTGAATATGAATGCACATAGCACAAACCTAGTAACAAATTGAATAATGAAATAAGATATCATTCCACAACATATAAAATATAAATTAAAGCTACTTTTAAAAAATCTAAAATTATCATGTTGAGAATTTGCACCACTGTCAAAAATTTTTTTTTCTCAAATTCAAGCAACATTATTACATGAAAAATGCTATTTTACATATAAAATGCACAAATTTTATATAGATTTGCAAATGGACACAATAATAATATTACTTAGTTGAAAAAGGATGGATGCAAAACCGTATAGGCCTACGTGTGTTTTGTATATATTTGCACAAAGCAGAAACCAACAAGTTTTAGAAAATAATATATGAATTCAGGAAAAGCTAAACTAATATGCAAAAATTTAGTTTTTTATATGAAAAGGGAAATTTTGGTTATAAAATAAAATACAGCATTCATAAAAAGATGTATAATACAATTTTGAAGAAAATGAATCTAGTTAGCCATCAACAGTTCAGTTACAAGTAAGTGAATGCATACAAGGAAAAGATAATATTCAGACAATTGCACAAATCGAGAATTAGAAATGTTTCACTGTATGAAATTTAGAGAAGCAAGGGTGAATATATAGTCCTACATTGTTGTATTCTACAGATATGAAACATGTGTCGTTTCTCTTCTGCCGAATTGTTGTAGCATGTTTGCAGACGTAGCACTGTCTCTGTAGCTTATCCTTCGCTGCAGTAGGGGGCACTGGTGAAGGAAAATGCTAAGCTGTTACCCGTAATGGTGGCGGGGTAACTGATGTTCTGCGGCCACCTTTCGGTGACATGCGGGTAGGGAAGAATTCTTCCAGCAGTTGGCGCACAAGATTCAGTCGAAACTCCATGAGCTTGATTTCCTAGTTCGCAATAAGTTCACTGATTTCTTTTTCGGAAAGTGCTTTTCTTCTACGCGATGTTGTCTTTGTGTAAAACAAGAAATAAAATGTATCGCTACAAATAAATAAGAAAGAAAATGATATCAAGTCACTGCCACATCATTTACTACTTCATAAAAGTACACTGTTAGATAAATATACTACAACACACATTTCAAGGACACTTTTACAAAAATAATTATACATAATACAAATCTAGTAAACAAACAATCGGTAATTCGCGCGCAACTTGCACGGCACAACTTGCGCATAGCAACGACATCTGTACAGTAACGGAAGGCACTGCTAAACAATAAACTGCGCGGGCGCACGACCTCTATGATTGAAATGAACCTAAGATACCTCTATGAACAAACACAAGATAGCAGCTCATCATAGTTCGCTCGAATGTAAATTTACAACCATACTAATCCCGTTCTTGTTAAAAACTTATATGTACGAGCATGCTCCCTTATACCAGTAAAAATATGCTCGTAAATGTACATCCATACTCCTCAAAGGGTTAAAATTATGTTTAGGCGAAAACAGGATTCGTACGGTCCTTAGAAGTCCTTAAAAAGTCCTTAATTGTTAACACTGATTTTAAGGGCCCTTAAAACCTTATTTTATCAGATGGTCCTTAAAAGTCCTTAATTTTGCAACTTTTTGTACGGAAACGGTAGGCCTTTTATGATTTTATGGAACTTGTTAAATTTTACAGATTTTTAGACGTTCGCGATTAGATGCACATTTTATAAAGTCAGAAATAGCGATGAATAGTTTGGCTCAGTTCTACCAACGTTACACTGTATTTCTAATCATGTTTCATTCGAATAACGTGTACTAACGACCGTAAAATAAGATTTTAGTGAGAATTCAACAGTTTGTTACAATGAGTAAGTTGTACAAACCCGATGAAGCCATGCGTGGCGAAACTAAGCAATTCACAATGTGTCGTCCTTTTCGTGTGTGTAGCTGTCACCCTCCATGATACTCTGCGAGTACATGTTTCTATTTAATTTTAAGATGTAATTTGTTGCCTAGCGGCATTTGTTTACCTGTATCAAACCGATAAGAAAATTACAGTTGAAAGCCAATCAGTGGCTTTCTTCAATAGGCAGTTTCAAAATGGCGGAGTGCGCATCGTATTTGTTTGAAATTCTGCCGATGGAGTCAATAGATTCTTCGCGCATGGAAGATTTTGAGTTTGACGATGAAACACTGTTCTGCAGTTCTTTTATTACGAATTACGCTTATGGATACTGTTATCACGTGTCTTAAGTCTGAAGAAACACCTTGGGTTTGATAGAACACCTAACTTATTCATACAAACAACATAATACTTACTTGGAGCAAAATACGTCTGTGAAGAGTACGTACAGGAATTTTTGCTCTGAGAGACATTCATGTTTATTATTATTTGTGAAGTTTGCGAGTTGTAAACGTATTTATGCATTTAATAAAATAAAACATGGTGTTACCAACTGTAACTTAGTTTATTTAAAACAAACGTTAAATTCTGAATTTTGCAATGAAACTGATTTTTCTTTAGTAGCATTACCAGTGCAAAATATTTATTTAGTTTTTTAAGCCCTTGCTTATTTCATAACATAGTTGTAGGTTATTTATGTCATTATTAAGATAGGAACAAAAAGTATGTATTATAAACGTAAGAGAATCATCTGTGATACTAATTAGAGTTGAAATGTAGCAGCAAAATATTTTTCAGTCCTTAAAAAAGTCCTTAAAAATGTTTTAGAAAGTCCTTAGAAGTCCTTATTTTTCACTGTACCAAAGGAGTACGAACTATGGAAAAGTGCAAAACATGTTTTCGTCATAGTTTTTCGAGAGGAAGAGGCATGCGGAGTTTGTCCCCCTATTTGAGAATCATCCTGTATAGTACACAGTCATCCATAAACATCTTATTATTTCTACGATCATGAATCCCATGTCATTCACCATTCTTCTCTGCAAGACTCATGATGTTATCTCTCTTTCCTCTGACATTGTCTCCTGCACTTTGTTTAATGTGTAATTAAATTAAAAGAAGACTTCTAGAATATGACGTTCACATCACTTGCTTTAAAAAGCAATTAAAATAATTTTTCACTTAGCAAAAAGTTGCAGTAGTTTCTGTCAGGATAAAATTCCTGAAGTAACATACTGATATTACTGCCAGCAGTATGTCAGCGCAGCTCGAAATCAAACACAAGGTTGCTAGACCATTTTATAAAGTAATATAACAGATAGAAGTACAAGTACTTACAGTTGATACTTGTAAATAGGTACATACACACGAAGGGACGACACATTTTTCCGCGGAAGCGTAGCCGTGACGTTTCGCCAGTATTAAACTGGCTTCCTCGGGTGGCAAGACATGGCACACTCGCCCGAGGAAGCCAGTTTAATACTGGCAAAATGTCGCGGCTGCGCTTCCGCGGAAAAATGTGTGTCGTCCCTTCGTGTGTATGTACCTATTTACAAGTATCAACTGTAAGTAGTTGTACTTCTGTCTGTTATGTTACGTTATTAGCCTAGCGGCCTACTTCCTATCATTTTTAGACCATTTTATAACTAATTTTTTATGTACAATCTCTCCTATGTTACTTTAGTTGAAAATTTGTGATTGCCATTTTAAAATAATGATGTGCGGCAGGATAAGTGGGCATAATGTTTGTTCATTAGAGATGGTGAGATACAACTTGACAAGATGGGAACTAGGAGAGGTATCTGCCATTGCCTTTTTAAGTAACCATCCCAGCATTCACATAGAGTGATTTTGAGAAACTAAGGGAAACTGAAATCAAGGTGGCCAGGGCTGAGAATTGAACCTGTGGCCTCCTGAGCCCACTTTGCTACTGTTGCTCCAACTCACTTGTCTGCACAGCGATGTTGGTGTTTACATGTTTGAAGAAAGTTTATTGTAGGCCCTACAAATTTTTGTCATTAGGACCTAGAGTCCTGAATAAAAAGGCACTGTGCTTAACATCATTTGGAGTAAACTTGTTGTGTAACAATTAATATTTTGGTTATTTAAGTCTGAAAATACTTAATCGTAAGATAAAAGTATTAGTGTTTGACACTGTGCCTCATGTCGACATTATGGAGAAAGCAATCAAGAAGAGAAGCAACCGTCAATAATACAACATAAAAACTTTTAATATGGTCACTGACTATATTGCCTCTAAATACAGCCTTAGGTGTATGTCGGCAATACTTTTTTTTTAAGATAGAAATGTTTTTACTCTGTGGGAAACATAGAAGCAATTATCTACAATAAAGAGAGTTGTAAATATCATATAGTTGTTATTTATCAACTGTCTCTTTAACAAGTTGTATTATTATTTATTAACAGTATCAATATATTTTTTATGTAAATTAACCTATCAAAGTTTATATAACTGATGTCTACCAAAAGTCATTAATTTCATTGTGGATTTTTTCTTTCCATAAATATTAAGCATAAAGTATTTCTCTTGACTTTTCTTTTGGTATTACTTTATTGGTAACTTAAGATTAGAATTATGGTGATGAGTCATGTAATTATGAGGAACTTCAAAATGTTTCAACAATGAAACCAAAATATTTTTTCTTCTTTGAATCCCTGACTTCTGTAATGCATAGGCTGAATTATAAAGCAGCTAACTTAAAATTAACTCATAATTTAGTGACCATGATTGACAATAGTAACCTCGAAGTTACACCTTTTTCTCACAAATTGTGAAAATTAAAAAAATTTAATTGAGAGAAAATGGACAGAAAATTTTTTGTTGAATTTATTATAGCTGCATATGTTTTCAATTCTTTTTTCGAGAACTATACTACTCACACAGGTGTTCTAAGAATACAAAACTGCAACTCTGTTTTCTACTTGCCCTCTCTTTCAGCTGGCCACTCCTTTGATGTCGTAGTTCACCTAACTCCTTTTTTATGATGTGCACACCATAACTGTTTCGTCACTGTGATTTCTTGTGTTCTCACTGTTTATATACAGTTGGACCTCAACAATACTGGGTGGTCGAGGTGTACGTGACTGAAAGTGTTGGCAATTTTCATGTTTGTGTGCTCCTCTAAACATAGTCCAGGTCACAGGACTTCCTGGGAGCCGACTGCCGCTAGACTTTCCCCACTGTGGACATGCTGCTGCATTTTCTATAATCTGTAAAAAATTTATATTAATATATTTGACAAATTATTTTACTAATCCGTACCAAGCCAATGAAAATATAAATCATGTTAGCTTAGTATTTATTATTTTTTTTTTTTGCAAAATGCAATTAATACTTTTCCATGTATCATTTTACTCCTACAATGTCTACTTTTCTAAATTAAAAATTTTTTTTACTAATTATTTTACTATCCAGTATATTACCAAGTTACTAAAAATAAAATCCATGCTCACTAGAAATGTACATTAATCTTTTTCGTGGTCCAAATAATTTTACACTACAATGTTACCTTTCAGTGTAAATTTATGTACTTAATGACAATTGTTTTCTATCTTTTAAATTACCAGGTTGGCAAAAATGCCATTTGCATGTTGTAAAGGAATGTACATGATATACCTATTTTGCATAATATTTTTCAGTTTGAATTCAATATTGTGAGAAAGACCTATGCAACTTGCACCTGTTCTGTTGTCTTTTGGTAAAGAACTCTCCTACAAAGAATATTATGATATATCAACAAGCATCTGGCAGTTCTGCAATATTTACGGTTATAGAGGAACACTAGTAGTTACAGCCAACATGTTCACTAAATGAAATTGACTATTTGTGTTGTGTATATATTTCCACAAAAATATTCTTTCTGTAGACATCCGCTACTTTTACAGTATACATTTGTAAAAAGTTTGGAGTTTTAAGGTGAAAGAAGTTTTTGAGTCTCATAGTTAAAATTTATGTATGAAAATGTGAAAATCCTCTTTACTGTAGTCTGCATAAACCAAACCTGAAATCCTATATGTTTCTTTCAGCTTTTATTGACTTAATATTTGCATACTTTTTGAAGTTTAAGGTAAAATTTATGTCAAATGTGTTTGGTACATTAAACTAGTAAGTTTGCGGACAAATCCTAACTTGTGGAGATCCTTTGCTTTAACTTAAATCATATTGTCAGAGTTATGGTGTCCTTGAAAATGTTTCATTACAAATAAAGGCATATTTATAATAATATAACGTTATCTAGCCTACCTTCAGACTGTGGTGGGAATATACACAGTTGAAAACTTTTGCATTTAAGTTACAATTACTTTTAAATACTGTACTTCATCGATACTTCATCGATACACATAACTAACGTGAAGTTAAAGTAATGACAGGTGAAAAACATCTGCGAATGTTTTTTTCGAAACAGAAGTAATGTGATATAAATCATAATAAATTTGCCATAAAAGAATATCACATAAAAATTATGAAATTAAATGTAATTAATAAATCATTTTCCATTTCATATATTTTTCAGAAAAAAGAAGCCATCTAGTGATGAATTTACACTTAATTTATGAATTCTTCTCAAATGCTATTTACAAGGTTTTCAGAGTACAATTAGAGCTGCAAAATAAAACCACACCTAAAAATAAATATTTTTTTATAACGTGCATTATCAACTGGTTCTTTGTGAAGGGCCATCTTGACTTTGGCTTTAGATTTACAGTTCATCAAAAACGTAAAGTCAAGACTGCTAGAGTTTAGCTTTGCCTACAACATTGTGCATGACTCCATGAAGACATGTATTGTTGAAAACTATCGTAAAGTCAAATGCTAAAGTTTTGAATTGTGTAACCGTCATTATACTGATAAAAGTATGTTTGGTAATTTGTTAGGACTTAAAGGTCCTGTAAGTATTTTTCCGTTCACTTATATCTTCACATGTTTGATGTATACAGTGTGTTTTAAAAAAATCAAATTTTTTGAGGAGTGACCACGTTTTGTTATTGCAGTACCGAATATAATTTTTTCTCAGTCTTGGCGGGCATTATTGGATTTTTTAATATGCTTGTTTTCTTAATTAGTAATTAATTGTTAGCTGACCGTATGTAAATAAGCCATATTATCACAAAAGACATTAATAGTAAATCTTATCAGTACTAGGAAGTTCATAGTACTGTATATGAATTTCTGCGTGGTTATAATTTGCCAGAATTCACTATGATAAACAATTTTTTTAGTCAATAGTTAATGTAGGGCATTGGGGGGGAGACAGATGTACATTCTTGGTCAAATGTATAGTATTATTTCGTTCTTTTAAAACTATTATTCAGAAAGCTGAAAACATTTTGTAAATTGAACACAATTGATCATACAGTCCACCATCCTGTATTTGATGCAAAAAAATTAATAAAGTTAAGAAATCAGTAACTAGGCCAATTTGTTTACAATTAATCATGTTTTTGTTAAAAGTTACAGGCTACTCAAATGTATGTGGCTACATTCAATTTATATATATATATAATATACATACATACATACACAATATACTCCCGATTTTCCGTGCACCGGTTAGCCGGTTTTTGGATTATCTGTGTGACTTTGAAAACTGTAAAAACGCAAAATTTTGTTTAAAAAAAAACCTTTTTTTGGAATGTAAGAGTGTCAACTCCCGCGCGCGAGGATGGATTAACGGGATTTTGCAAGGATGGTGTAACGAAATTTCAACACCATTTTTATCGTTTTTACAGTGCACCCTAGATATACTTTTATTTATTTTGATGAAAAAGTTGTGAAATACGTTATTCGTAGGTAAAACCATTACTCATTGTGGTATTTAAATTAATTATTTATAAATTCAATTTTTTTTTTTACATTTTTATACTAAATGTGCTATTTTCTGGTTATCCGTGTTTTCTGATTATCTGTGCTCGGCGCAGCACCAATTAACACGGATAATCGGGAGTTTACTATACGTAGAAAATTGTTTTAAAGTCGGTATGTATTTATTCACGTAATATGTGACTAAGAAGTCTAATTTAATATTTTTTTTGGTAAAACATTTAAAATATATTTCAACTACATGGATGCTTTGATTTTCTGACTTATGAATCAATAATGCGATCTATGTGTACTTGTATGTCTCAGTGTACATGAGAATTGCAACGCCAGAAGCAGGTTGTCTGAAATTCTTGGTCGCGAGCAGTTTTTTTAGACCTTGAAGGGCTGAGAAAGTCCTCTCCTAACTGGCATTGCAGTGTATCCAATGAATTTAAGGATATTCATTCTTGTTACTTACATGAAGTGCCTGAATAACATTTTGTGGTACTTTTTTTCAGAAACTTTACTCCACGTGTTCTTCCACAGTGAAAGTTCTCCTTTTAGGTCAGATACGAGTGGTAGAAAACTATAGACAAGTGTATCAGTATTATTGTCGTCATGCGTATATTCCTCATTTGCCTTCTTATGGTTTATAATAATTTGGAGCATCCTTTGACAATCTCGACAATGGTTGTAGTAATTGTGTTGGAAATTGTGAAATTTACCAAGAAATCAGATCAAAGATTGTGCGGGTTTTCTTTGGTGAAATTTGCTTCTGGTAACACTGATGGATCTACACCAGAGGATGCTGCTGATGTTGACACTGAAGATATTGTCACCAAAGAAGCAGGCAGGGCAGGAAATACTAACAAGAAGAATGAGTCGTTTACATTATTTATTTGATTCTTGTGTTGCCTTATTTGCCTGTTGACAAGAAAAAATATTTTAATTTCACCAAAACTACAAGCTGTAAGAGTTCCGTAGATCATCAAAAATTAAGTTAACTAAAATTTATATTTAACACCTGTAATTAAATGTAACTATGCAATTTCAGATAGTGATGATATAAAGCAAAACTACATAAATCTCTACAATTTTAAATTTGCCAGGTCCCTTTAACACCTAGATTTACTTCTTGCTGGTACTTTAATTTCACTGTTTACAACTAACTTGCCACATATTCGTAAGCACACAATTTTCCCACTTCCTGTTTTTCTGCCTCCTTTTTTTTTCTCTCTTTCCGTTTCAATGTTTTGAAGTGTATTTTTTAAGGGTGCCAAATTTATAATCCTTTCCAATCCATATTATCTTTCTGCTTAAAAAGTTTGTCTTCTCAGCTAGTAAATTTTGTTCTGTTATGTTAGTTTTTTATAGGCTTTAGGGATAAAGTGAGAACTCATTAAAAGCCTTGGTAAATTTATGTTTTCAACTAATTTGTATTGTGTCGCTGCATGTAAACATAAGGTAAACCACCCGGGATCTGATGTGTTATTAAAATTTCTGGAAAGCAGAATAATTGTTTGAACCGAGATATCCATCTATGTACTGAACAAATTTCCCAACCTTGCTTGCTGTCTTTAAACGTGTACTAATAAAATCTTGTTAGAGATTTTTAATACAGATTTTTTTTTAGAATGGGCAGTGCAAACCACTTGAGATCTGTTTGCCAAAAATAAAAAATTCCTCAATCCAATAATCTGTATCCCTCGAGCTGATAGTATACGTAAACTCGTAATGTAACTGTTAGAGAGCCTTTTTAAAGTATTTCATATTGTAATAATGCATTAAAAGTACATAAAGCATGAAGCAGCAACATAAATCAATCTATCTTTGATAAGATTTAAAAATATTAAAATCTTCAATATACCCGTGACTTAAAACATAATTTAAATAAAATTAATTAAATTTTATGTAAAACTTACAGTTTTTGCCCATAATATTTTCCAAATAGTTTACAAACATTATTTTTCAAAATCCAATTGAGGGTAATATGATTACGTTCGTACTCCTCAATTTGATTGATACACCATTTAAATATTTCCAAAACAAATTATTTTCACAAGCATAGTGTCCATGTTGTTAAGCAACCTTTTCTGGAGCTACCAAAACAAATTAAATTTAAAACACATTCATATTACACCATTCAAAGCTTATTAATGAACTTACTTGTTAGCTGCTTTCGTACTAGGAATAGTGATTCTTCTCAGAAACTGTGCTGGCAATATCAATAAAATCTGTTTCTTAGTAATGGCGATACTATAATGGGACAGTGGTCAAAAGATCATGCTCAGACCCCTAGTTTCAGCAGTCAGTCACGTGACAAAGTTGCAAGGAAAGGGAGGTGATTAGTCTCGCGTCCACCTGCTGGCTGTGAGCATCACTCTGCACAGGTGCCTATGAGTCTTGTGTTACACAATAAGTAGGACTTACTAATGGCTTCTATATCAGGCATTAAGTTGCATATCTAATAGGGGACTCCATTATGGAGGCAAGCACGTGTTTTTGCATAATTTAGCAGCGTAGTCTCTGGGAACAAAGTTACACAAAGTGACATAGGCCTATGATATTGTTTAAGCGACTGGTCTTGCAACAAGGGTTGTGAAGCAACATTCAACCTACCGTAAAAAAAAAGGAATTAATTGAAGTAAACAGTTTTACATGCAATGGTGTGTGTACATAATATATGAATGTTTATACTGTGCGGAAAACCGTCCCAACTTTAAAAAAGTTAAACAAAGCTTTGCAAGATGATGATACTCGTTTTGAACTGTAGCAGGGGATATTTACTGAAATTGTTTAAGAAGCGCGTGTTTCACTGGAAAATGTGCCAATCCTGGAGGAAGATCTTGAATGAAATGCCTGATTCAACATTTTGGAGGGGAAGATATCTGGAGCATACACGTGTATAGAAAGGCTTGTAGAGTAACAATTTGTCAATGAAACTTATGTCAATGCTTCATAGACTGCAACTTCTTTTTGGCAATAGGGTACAGAAATTTGTATAACTGAATAAATGGGGCCGGTTTTCCTGTCCCAGATGCAAGTAAGTCTTTGGGACCTCCCTTATCACCCCACATCCATTTTTTTTATTATATTTTTTTCCAAGTTACAAATAAAATTATATATATCCAAACCAACTGCCTGTATGAAATATCACTGGGTTAAACAGTGTTATCCAATAATATTAAGCTTTTAATTAAAATAATGTATTCAACAGTGCCGGTTCCCTTCTGGTCCAGGGCCCCAATGCATTTGCCCCCTCCCTTTTGTCTGCCCTGCGATATGCATGAATTCTGTGAAGAAGGCTTTGCTCTAAATATGTTACATATTTTCAAATCCTGCCAGAAATCTTGCTATGGCTATTATCATGGCAACATAGACTATGAAAATTTTCCTAGATGGGTGGAAAACAATTGGTGCCAAATTTACTGAAAAACTGCTTTATTTTATTGGTTTGTGTTTCATTGTACAAGAGATACATATACGGATGTAATCCAAGCTTCTACTGATTACAGTAGAACGAGCCATCTTCTGTGTTGAATCAACATGTTTTTCATGTGTAAAAATGTGCTGTCATTAATACAGACACGTGATATGTGTAGTGTGCCGTTGACGGGTGACGAAGCACGGATTTATATACATTTAAATGGGCCATTCAGAGCATGTACAAACAGAGTGACGTCATAAAATTAGACGAAGATGTGGTGCGTGTGGGCGCATACGACTAATAGTTGCTTTCTGTTCGTGTAACATAGTTTTGGATGTGAAGACATGCCTTCACCCCTCCAACCTCTGCAAAGTAGGGGAAATCTACTGTTATGCAAGTGCTAGTGTTCATGGTTACCACTCCTCCAACCATGGTGTGATGGGGGAAGACTAGATACATGGAGCTCTACCGTCCAAGGATATTTAGTCCACTGTCACACTAAATCAATGCTGCCAAGTGCTGCACGTGAAAGAGTGAATTGTATTGATAATTATATGCTACAGAAACAATTGATATGTTCAAGGAGAATTTGTCAGCTAGTTTTAAAGTTGCCCTATCAGATCCTGCCTGGTGTACCTTAAACATCAACACAGTCTTTTATTTATATGGTCTATAAAATGTATCTACGTTACACTGTTCTGATCTGTAATATCTACTCATTGAATACCAAGTGATCAGTAACTGTCTGCTCCTAAGTATATGCACGTTTCTGCATGTCTGCTCCTAAGTATATGCACGTTTCTGCATGTCTGCTCCTAAGTATATGCACGTTTCTGCATGTCTGCTCCTAAGTATATGCACGTTTCTGCATGTCTGCTCCTAAGTATATGCAACTGCACTTCTTCCAAGTTTCTCCCAAAAAATTTACACGGTTCAGAGATAAAATGTGACAAACATCTATATTAAAGTTTAGCTCATTTAAATGTATGTACATAATACTGTAGCAGTGGTAAGTATGGCGTGTCTTAAATTTGCTAATACTGTAATGTCTGTACAAAATGTCGTGCATATGAAATAGAAGGCTTACTTAAAACATTCTGGAAACTTTACATATATGTTAATATTTCTTAAATTAAGGAAATTGTTTCGTGTGTTAATTTATTCTAAAATAGGAAACAGTGCGTAGTTAATTTTATTATAAGCTAGGACTATGATGTGTTCTATCATATATGCGAAACGTGTAAATAAAGGTTTTCTTTTTGGTCCACATCACATTTGTAAAACAAAATTGCTGTTGCCTTACCACTAATAAAACAACAGATCTTAAAATTGATTTCCATTTACAATCAAGGAACAGTTAAGGCCGAAACACAATTGCCTGGTCAAGTGGCTGGTCAGGTCAAGTAGCTCAACTTTTGGCTTGCGGAACGGCCAGCACTCCCTCCTCGCCAATGAAAAATAAATAGTGAACTGCCCACCTCATTGTGTCCTATCAAATACTGTCTTTCGATGGCCTGACCTGATCAGTCATCCGACTAGCCATCGGCCTTTAATGTCATTCATCAGACAAGATCGGAGAGACATACTGTTAAATAATAAGTAATTCCGAACATAATGCCTGGCAGTCATAAAGTGTAACAGTTCACTGCGTATCTATAGCTTTATATAGTTTGGCAATTGTTTTCACATTTATTCTATCCTGATTCTTCTGCACGTCTGATAAAATTGACGTATTTTTCACTGTAGAACATACATGGTAAGTAAACTTATTGTGATGACAAAGCATGCTCACACTATCTTTTGGTTGAACTATGAACTCTGTGTAGATGATCACAGATAGACTGACAGAGAAATGCTGAAAACAGAAAGCATGTAACCTCTCGGGTACGTTGCTTGAAATTTGCACGTGTAAGTTAAATTGTGCAGTCAGTAGGGATCTACACAATTTGATAAAGATGACTTCATTAATAATATAAAATACAAAGATGTCAATTTCAATTGATTTTATTTCAATATTGTTTTATATTAATTAGTAAAAAACATGGGACTACATTCAGTACTCTGCAGCTGACCATACAAGGGGGAAGGCAACTATGGGTAGTGTTGAATTATATGCAGTAACATCTACTGATTTTTTTAAAATTGTAACTCTATTATTTACTTTATCCTGAATGCCCTATACTCTGTTCTGTAATTATGTTTTCAATTCTCAGTTTTGTAATTTTATTTTAAAACTCTTCTGCAGTGTGTCAAATTTAACTTAATTTACATAACATTTTTGTAACAATAGGGCAGGTCTCAACCATGTTTACTTTTTTAATCAAATTCATCTAAATTTATTTCTTTATTTTTTGTTTGCTGCTGTGTAGTGAGTTTACATACATAGTTATGTTAGGGCTAGTGTAAAAACATTTTAAAACATCACTGATTAACATTTTTACAGTTACAGTACTTTGTTATGCTTAACCATTAGACCAAAATAAAATGTGTACGTTGTTAACTTTGCATGCTACAATTTTTAACTTGCATTTTTTATTGTTCTGTTTGGGGTCCTAATTGTTGCATGTTATGAAAGGTGGTTTTGAGATGTAGCAAATGTATAACTATTTAGAATTTTCCCCGAGATTTTTTCATTTCTTTTTCAAGATGTAGTACAAAGTTTTCATAGTGTGAATGACTAAACAATGCTACAAGGAGCCAATCAACAAAACAAATCTTTGGTGTCAATAGTTTTTATGTGACTATCTCTTTCCCTTTGAAATGTTGGCCTGAAAATGGAAAAATTGTACATTGAATTGGTTAACTTTGATATTTGATACTCCATGAAATTTCAAAAATGTGCAAGGAAATAAGATGACCAACCGAAATGATCACCATTTCTTCAAAAAATGTAACTTTGGTTGTTTGAACTGAACTTGTTTTTAATACAGTATTTCATTGTTGGAAAAAATTATCGATTCTGAGTGCTAATTTGGGACCTTTACACAAAATGGTAGCGCACAAATTTTGTAAAAAATTAGTTTTGAAGTATGTGACTGTACAAAAAATAAAAATTCTCTACAACACTGCAACAGCAGATTTGTTACAAATTTGATGACATGGCATGTAATTAGTGATGGGTAGTTCATGAACTACCAGTTCATTTCGAACTGCTCCAAGAAGTGAACTACGGAACTATGTAGTTCAGGCGGAAAAGAACTGTTCTTGCGACTGGCTAGAAGACAGCCTATGCCTTCGCTTATTCAATCCCCTCCGTTTACTGCAGCTGTGCTGTACAGCGCGCTCATCCTCGCATGCGCGTCTAGTCTCCCCTCTCCTCCCCTAGTTCGAGCCGGTACTCGCCTCTTATTTTCTTCAGCCATACCCCCTTACGCTGGATCAGTGGAGGAGAGGGTGACTGAAAGATGAGAACAAGGAAATATATCGCGAACTGCATCGGTACTCGAACTACATCGTTCGAGGCAGGTCCGCGAACTATATCGTTCGAGGACAGAGACAGTTCGACGTTATTTTCGTTTCGTGCCTTTCTGTCCCGTGACCTGTCGTTTGAAAATAACGAAGCCCTATTTGTTACAGGCCAAGAACATTTTCATTTTTCACTACAGTATAAGGGCAAGTAACAATAATAATAATAATAACCATAGCTAAATTAGCATTAAATTATATGGCGAAAAGTACGTGGAGAAAATACACAGTTTAAAAAGTAGCTAATGCATGAAAATCTAAAATACAGTTACAAAAACATACATAACTTACCAAATAAGAGAGAAAATCACCGCTTCTGTTCTTATTGGTGGCAATGCACTACACAAGTTTTCATGTACATGT
>PNEQ01013444.1:0-29837 GCA_003012365.1 Medauroidea extradentata
GTGGTATGATTTATGTCTTTGTATATCAAGGGGCGTGATTATTATAACTAATGTATATTTTTTTTGTTTGGAGTAACTTTGGATATTTTCATATGAGTTTGGAGTTTGAAGGAATTGTGTAATAACTTTGTACCTGAATTTAATTGTTTTATATGGGTCTTTTTAAAAAAATTTCCAAGATGCAAATATCTTGTGCCCACAAATAAATTACGAAACTTAAATAATATTTTTATTTTTTTTGTCTATGTTTGTGATAACATCCCTCAAATTTTTGCACCTGTAAAATCTGTCTCCATCTTTTATTAATTGAACATCCATATTGGGTTTCAAGAGCTCACCAATAAACAAAGCAATAACTATTGATACTTTTTTCATTGATTCAATTAAATGAATACTGTCTCAATATCTAAAGAACTAAACATAAATGTATTTAGATATAAAAATAAAACTTAAACTGACTAACATAAAGGTTTATAATCTATAGATTAAGTACACCGAACTCTGTCATGAACTCTGACAAATATATCGCTGCATTGAGCTAATTATTTAAGAAAAATCCCTTGCCCTTTCAAGTTCATATAGGGAGTAGAGCTCTAGGAGCAATAACATCATCTCTGTCATTCTCCTTCTGCGCTAAGGCTGCAGCTTCCGCGGCCGCCTCTGCCTTCAGGGTCTTGTTCTTGAAGTACTCGTCGAAGTAGTTGGTGTAGTTGGCCGCCTGTAAGTACTGCGGGTAGGGGTGCGTCTCGTACGAAGGATAGTAGGTCTCGGGCAGCTTGTGTTTGTGCTTCTTCATCAGCTTGTAGATCTCCTCGGAGAACAGGTAGTTCTTGTCGACGAACGGCTCTGGCTTCCTGATGTCGCCAAGTCCTCGGCCAGTGGACCGCACTGCAAACCTGTGTCGGAGTAGATCCAGCAGCCTCTTCCTTCTTTGTTTGACCAGCCAGCGGGCGATCAGCTTGGCTCGCCACTCCCTCTCCAGGTGACGCACCAGTGACGGCTGTGTGTGCACGGGCCTGGGTCGAGGGTGCAGCGACCTAGGTCGAAGATACGGCTGCACGTGAGGTACGCTGGAGTATTGCCCATAGTTATGATCCACAGGCATCAGCTCTTCATAGTCTGCGTACAGAGAGCTTCTGTACGGCACTGCGTAGTCCTCATCGGCGTAGCCGTGTTCTGACACCAGGCTGGGGTACGACGGCGCGTAGTCTGCTTGGTACTCAAGATCTCCAATCGGGTCGTAGAGGAGATTGTCAGGCCTCCTCAACACGTTGACGTCGCCTGCAGTAGGGTAAATATACTGTCCTGGCCCTCTAGGGCTGTGTAGATGTACGTCGTCCCTGTGTGGCTCCTCCTCTAACTCCTCGTCGGACTCTTCTTCCGCGCTGGACTCGCCGGAGAACAACTCCTGAGTCTCTGGCTGCGGCTTGTGCTTGCGCAAGACGTTGTGCACGTTTGTCGCCACGTCGTCGTCCTCGAGGCCTTTGATCTTGTGGTGCGACGTAGTTGGCTTGGCGGGGTGACTTTCCTGCTCTTCACTAGACTCCTCTTCAGACAACACTACGCTCGTCAGTGCAGATGGTGGTGTCTTCTTGATTCGGTCTGGAACATACACAATATCAGTGTTTCAACTATCGTACATGATACGTCGCAACTACTGATTATAGAAAGGATATTTGCTCTAAAGAACGTCGAATTAATATAAAATAATATAGGCCCTGTGGACACTGGAAAGCAAACGGCAAGTATGTAAACAGTCAAGGTCATAATAAACTTCTTAAAATTTGAAAGTTTATACTAGAAAATATGCTGTGTACAGAATATTGAAAGCTTAACTTCGACGTTACTGATGTGACTAACAGACATCAGTATCAAGCAGACCTACTTAGTATATATTGAAACGCATTTATTGACCACAAAAACAGCGCAAAAGTACAATGCCACATGATTTTTCATTTAATATAAGAGGACAGTTACATAAATTCCACGTCTTCGTTTACGGTTAAAATTCACAAAGTCAGCAACATATGGACAGTAGGTAAACTATTTCGAACTATTGTCACACTTCTTTTCTTGTCAACTTGTGCGGTATGAGCCAGTGTGTTTTCCTGCTGAGAAAACAATACTTTTTGGGATGAAATAACTGCATTACTGCTCTGCTTATATTCTAGATTGCTGTAAAGTAAGAAACAAATGCAGCAGTGTAAGATAAGAGGCCGTCCTAGAGTAAGGTAATGAATGCAATGCTCATGGCTGAAAATTTTCACGACAAAACTATCTGAAAAGTGCACGAATTGATTTATCATAACTGTGCGTTACATGGCATTTCGTTAACTTTACGTTTGCGTGTAGCTGGTTAAAGTAAAATAAAAAACAAATTATTCAACCATGAGAGACTGACAACTCTTGTCCACAGATAGGATGCCGTTTATGGAGTTGTAGTAGGAAACAACATAGGACTGGAGTTCTACATCACTTAACAGACAGTACAAAACTTTCGTCTAATGAAACTACAGTAAAAGTATATAATTTAAAATTTGCAAAATTTATGAAAACACGCATACAGGTACATAAGTTGTCAATTTAGTTCGTATTTAGATTAGACCTTTAGAACGACAAATAGTGTACATAGAGGCAAACAAGTAGCAGGTCTCAACGTCTCGTCGATTGCGACGTTATTTGAGACGTAATAGAGTCAGAAACAGGAATTAAAATGACAAAATCACGCATTAAAAAGCATGCCAGCGTTCATCTAGAGCTATTTCAGAAAAAAAAAAAAAAAAATACAGAAAACCGAAATCTGAACTAGAGTACTGTTAATCGAACCCGAGACCTCCCGAAGATGAGCACTACAATGTTTTACCAAAACGCCACCTCAAAAGTTAGTAGAATCAACAAAGAGGGCTGGTTTCAAAAAGCAGCCATGTTGTGCAAAGTAAGTAAAAAATGCATCTTACTATCAAATGGTTACATGCAATTGATACTAAAAATAATTCTGAAGTATACATATTATATTGTGATAAAATTATACTTGCTCTTGGGAAAGCCGGGTCCTTTATGGGTTTTAATAAATCTACTGTTACTTTTTTTTCCAGTTTATTTACCAAGTAATCTACAAACACACACACACACACACACATACATACACACACACACACACACACACACACACACACATATATATATATATATATATATATATATATATATATATATATATATATATATATATATATATATATATATATAATCACACACACATACTTTCTCTTGCTTTTTGCAGTTACTATCAACGTAACAAATTCCTTGACCAGAAATTATCCATGTACTTATTACAGTCCTCGTATTTACATGCACACATTTAACTTGGCCATTCTATTCTACCTCGCCCACAGTTCTCAGTCCACTATCCATCGCTGTCAATTGTCTAAAAGAGTGCTCCAATCGATCAATCGTACTGTCACAAACCTCACAGCGAGTGCACTTCCCGGGCCGCAACAATAGTCGTAGTCGCTGACTGCACATTTGTACTCTTCGCTGGTTCACGCCGATCTGCCTCACTGGAAGTAGCGTGTCCCTAATTGAAGTCTCCAACCTGTTTTCTGGAAGACTTTCCTAACAACCAGCTCTGTGCTTCAATTCATTGTAATATGCCTTAATTCACAAACTCTCTAGTTGTGTGTTTTCAATAATTCGTCACGAGCCCTTAACCCCTTCAAGGCGTAGTGTGTGTTCATGGATTCGGACACCCGTATCAACTTTAACATCATAACTGTATTGCACGTTTATAAGTGAAGTCAACAATAAATTCAGCATTATAAAACATTCCTTAGTGATATGAATAAAACTGTATACCGTTTGTGTAACAACACGAAATGAATGTTCAATAATTACTTATATCGAGTTAAATTGTATAAAACAAAATGGTGGTAAGAAACTATGCCCAATGGCAGTGGATAAAAACTGAATTGTTTAATGTTTTTAAGTATTTTACGTGATGGTGAAATTAACTTATAAGTTATGTCTTTGCGTACAGTATAAAAGCATGAAACACGAACTCTGAAACATGAACTCAACTGTTTTGGTCGCCATTTCGTTCAACCTTTCTATGTAGGTCTCATACGATCAAACATCACTAAAAAAATCTCATTTATAGTTTAAATAGTCGTATACCGAAAATCGCAGCAAAGTGTGTAAGGAGACGTCGCACATACCATTATGTAAAGAGGATATTTAATGGTGCATTCGTGCCCTTCGCTTAAAATGGAGTGGAACAGCCCTTAAGTGACGCCACTTTCGCGATAAAATTTTAAAGCACGAAGTCGGTTAAGGTCCCTTAACAACTGAATTGAAACATGGTTCAGTTGTCGCAAACAAAAACATATCATCGCCATTTAGGGGTTGGCAGGTACAAGTGACTTAAGGATAAACTCCACAGACGATTATTAGACTATGTCGATGGATAGCGGCATATGAATGTGGTGAGCTGAATTTCACAACCTTTGCTTGATTGTAACTGGATTTATCTTAACATATTAATTCCAACATTTAAAACCGAAGTGTAACTGTTACTTAGAAGAATATAGCCTATTTATAAAAAATTTCAAATGACAAAATTTTTGATTAAACTTTTCAATCTCGTTAATTGTGACGTAATACTTAACTTTCGATTGATTATGTAGGCCTACCATGTATGCACGGCGTCAACTCAGAATGCATAGGTGTATGTCTGTAGCACTGTTAAAATTTTAAGTTATAAAGAAGGCGTGATCGCCCGAATTAATTTAATGGAACTAAAAACTGTGCCACGAAATCAAACTATACAAGCACAGAAAACAGATATTAAAACTTTTTTTGCAAATTCATAATATATTTATATTGTATGTAAAATGCAATAAGTTATAGATTCTACAGGAAACAAAAAATATACTTGAATGTACACAAATTTTACAGAAATCTATTTTTTTCTTATTTCTGTCATGTTATTGAGCTGGATTTTAATGACATAAATGCCAAAAACGATAATTGTCTAATATTTTAGACTTATATTTTGTAGGAAATCACTATGCAAAATTTTCGCTCACTATACTTACACTGAAAAAAAAAAAAAAAACTTATTAGTCACCACAAAATATTTTGTCATAATGGACCTTACCAAATTTTTTTTGTAGTGACCACAAAATATTTCTGCTGGCCCCAATAAAGTTTTGCGTGACAACAAAAAACAATTTCGTAACCACTACGAAATTATTTTGTGAGGTCCATACTGACAAAACATTTTGTAGCCACCACAAAACAGTTTTTTCTGTGTACTCATCATGCATATAAAAAGGCGGGGCACCGCAGAGAGCAGAATACAACCACAGACTAAACAGTAATATAGAAGTGAAATGAAGTGGTGGTTCATTTGATACGGGCGAACTTCATCGCTTATTGGCTGCCCGAGGCTGTTATCATGTATCTGTCTAGGCTGCTGCATGCTACGGCGAGTCTGGCTTCCGGCTAGCAGGGCAGCCACCTTAAACTGATTAGCAATATGCGTTTCCGCCATGTTGCTGACCAGCGAAGCCATTTTTCTGGCGTGTATGGCTGAGTTTGACGTCCTACCGGCTATTTAGCTTCCGTATGCCTCAATATTCTGTGACACAACCACCACCGCACCGTCTCACCCCGGCCAAGAATGCGCAGACCTGAGCCGTATCACAACACTTTTATTTATTTAATTATTTTTATCTCAGCTTCCAATATTACACAACAGAGTGTGTTTAGAGTTGTCATGCCTTTACAGAGTACAAGTACAGAAAGTAATAGTGAACCAGCATAATGATAAAAAATACAATACAAGGTTACAAGACAAGGATAAATTAGCTTACAAAAATTCCATCAAAGCAGTTGAACTAGCATAAGACAATAAATACAACATACGTTAGACAGAGGCAGGAGTAGGAGACTGAAAATATTTATTCACATTGTAGAAGGCTTTCTTGATAAGTTATTGTATTCAGTGTTCCTTGAAAGTTGACAGATTTTTAGTTTTAGAGTTTTTTTGGAGGTCTTTAGGGAGTTTGTTTATTAGCTTGATGGCTGCAAAAGATGGGCCCTTTTCAAACAGTTTCGTCCGGTGGGGTTTAGAGTAAATGTCAGACTTATGTCTTGTGTTGTTGGAGTGAATGTTTTTATTTAAGGGGAAGTTTATATTGGTTAACTAAAAAATTATTGTGTAGCGAATGAATAAGAACAGTGGACAAAGTGTAATTTTCGTAATACTCTTTACATATTTAAGTTAAATATGCAAAGAATATACCGTAAACTGAACCCGAGTTTCTACATGTTTAATGGTAAATATTTTTTAAAACATAAACGGAAGCCGATATCGTGCAATTGCTCTGTAACTTAGTTGTGACAGGTTTTCACTGCTTACTCTGATTTTATCGAGACAGAATACAGCATGTTTGCTGTTAATTAGTTAATTAATGAAATTTCCTTATAATTGATAAACTAGCTAAAATCTCTATACCGTTTGTCTCGGAAAATTACATTCAATAGATAAACAAATTTGCAACCAAGTTACATAATAATTTTAAGATATTTACTCTCATCTGGGTTTCAAAAAATAATTCTCTAGAAAGCCGAGAAACTCGGGTTCATTCATGTCCTTAATAATATTCTCAGGTGATATGAATGTATGTGGAGACGTATTTCGTCATATCTTACCTGGCGTGTGCTTGTCTCGTGCTGAAAACGCGACCTGAAAATGAAATGCAATAATATGTTTTAGGTTTATCATTAACTTATCAACTAAATACCCTACCAAAATTCACTGTGTAATACCAGACCGTAGATGTACTGTTATTTTATGTATCGTAAAACTGGGTGATTAGAAACACGGATGAATAGAAACACAATTTTAAAGCTAAACGTTCGGTATTAATTTTGTTTTGAAAATTATGTTTTTAGATAAGCAAGTTAAAACAATTTAGAAACCGTAGTTTTATAGTAATTATAAATATTTTAAGCAAAAGGTGTCAGCTAGGAATTTATTTCTAATTTTGTTTCTTTTAACCCCAGTGTTTATAATCACCCCGTTTTACGGTTGTTAATGTTAAGTGATAAGTTTTGTTTTGAAACTCGGAAAACGAACCTGTTTAATAAATATCTACATTTTCAAATAATATTCTCCTCTTTGCTTCTGGTAACATAATTGTTTTGAACAAGTGCATGTATTAAATTTAGGAAAAATAGAAAAGTCAAGTTCTCTACTTATGTAGATAAAGCCTTTATGTTGGATTATTTTTGCAAGTTGTAACATTTACATTTTGTTTTCTTTTCAATTTGTAACGTCTACGTTATCATTATGATTTTTTTTGTAATCGTTCCTACAGAAAACAGTTATGATTAAATGAAAGCGCCAACATAGGAAATCGTGACAAAAAAGTGTGGTGTGGTCAGAGAAACTCGTCCATCGCCGTTGTTTACGATAGTCGTAAAGGGTATCTTTACATTAAAACGTGTCTGTTTACGTATACCAGTGGCTACCGAAACCTGTGCCGTTTGGTGTCTTATAGTCATGTGTATTTTGTCTTCGGTTGTCTTTGTCGAATTACATATTAACTTTAAGTGTTCGTTTTCGTTCATATATGTTATGTTACAGTTTGTTGGATTTCCAAATCGCAATTTCTTGTTAACAGGGGAAAAATTATGTTAGTCAATACCTTTTCTATATGCTCTTAACCCACACAATATGTTAGCTTACTGCAAGCCTTGTATTTGACTTGCAGTTATAAACTTGCTTCGGTAGGCTTACTGCAAGCCTTGCATTTTACTTAAGCTTGTATGCTGGCATAAGTATTTTTTGCCTTGCAGGCTTGTATGACAAGCTTTCTGCAAGTGTATTTAAGAAAAATGCTTGCAGTTAAATTTCTTGCAAGCTTGTTTTAAGCTTGATGGCTTACAAGTTAACCTTACATGAAGTTTAGTATGTAAGCTTGTAACAATTTTAAAAAGTGTCAACTAGGCAACTTGCAGCAAGCTTTCAGGCTTGTCGTGACACACTTGTTGCAAAGTTGCTGGTTTGCCTGGATAAACTTGCAGCAAGTTTGTAGCAAGCTTTTTCAGCTGTCTGGGATGTAAGCTAACGCCAGCTTGCATTTCACTTGATTGTGGCTTGCCATAACAAGCTTGATCACGAGACTTGCTGCAAGCTTGATTCAAGCTTGCAGCAAGTTTACATTTCACGTTAATTTAACTTGCCATAGCATGCTTGCTCAGAAGTCTTGCTGCAAGCCTGAATCAAGCTTGCGACAAAGTTGTATTTGACTTTAATTATACTTACATAGCAATTCTGGTCATGTGATTAGCTGCAAGCATCCTGTCTCCTATAGTAAGCTGATATTACATTGAAATTTTACTTAGCAATCTTAATTCATGAAATATTTTCTAAGTGCCCATCAATAATGATCTAACTGGATTTAAAATTAACTTTGTAAATGAACAAGCACTTTGAAAAGTAACATTGTTTCATATGCTAGCTAAAACAACTATAACGATATTACGAATAACTGAAAGTAAACTGATATACTTACTGTTGTTAGTAAATTCACAAACACCAGCATTTTCATAACAAAGTTCGTTATCTTACAAGCCAAATGGTCAGTGGTTCAAATCTTAGCACAGGAGCCGAAGTTTAACATTTAGTAATTAACAACACAAGTCGGTTAACAAGCAATATCTAAGATGTAAATCTTAATGATAGTGAAAATATTTCAGAAAATAAAATTTTGTTTTATTCTGTAGGCTTGAAATTTTAGCTTGCAGCAGTCTTGCAAATCAAGCTTGCAGCAAGCTTGCAAATCTAGTTTGCAGCAAGCTTAGAAACCAAG
Source organism: Medauroidea extradentata (assembly GCA_003012365.1). Taxonomy (NCBI): domain Eukaryota; kingdom Metazoa; phylum Arthropoda; class Insecta; order Phasmatodea; family Phasmatidae; genus Medauroidea; species Medauroidea extradentata. The sequence goes on from PNEQ01013444.1 coordinate 8,880, forward strand.
GTTGCAGCAAGTTAGAAATGTGCATTGGCTTGCCATTTCATGCTTGCTGCAAGGTTACTGGCTTGCTACAAGCAAGTTATTTCTGCTGTCTGTGTAACTAGCCTGTTGTCATTGTGGTTTTCATGATCACAGTTTTACAGGTTTTATCAACAAATCATAAGCAATGGCGTATGTCCGAAGTTTCATATGTTTGTCAAAAGTATGCTAGTCGTGTAATCTCCAATTGCGTAAACCTCTCACGCAGCGATTTTCGGATAGTAAAATTATTTTCAAATAAAAACGTGAATATTTTTAAAAATTCTGTTATTATATAGGTCTAAATGTTATAATATTAAACATGATAAAAATGACGGTTTTAATTTTTTTTGTAGATTTTGTGGTTTCAAGTCCTTATTTTTCTAAAATAAAAAAAAGTTTTTAAGTTTTTACTCGAAAGCATACTAACACATAGTGCTATATAAATAACCATCCGCTGATGAAATATATACTCTGCAAAAAAAAATCTCATCATATTTTGATGAGTATTTCAGATTATATTGACGATAGAGTATTCCAGTCGTCAGCTCGATATCGTACGTACCCCTTAAGTTTCATTGAAATCACTTCCTGAAAACCAGTGTGTCAGATGTTCGAAAGCTTAGCATACCTGCCCTCACCTGAAACGTGAATAGAAGCACACAGATTGCTAACAGCTTCATTTTTGGGTTCCTCAGATATACTAACTTCACCGACCTGCGCCTAACTTATCAGTGAGGGAAGCAGTTACTGTCCCATACACTTATGTAGACGCCTGTACTCAGAGTACAGTAAGGTTTCCTTTAGTTGGCAACACCGTCAGCAGTCGGGAATTTTCGCGGAACATTAATCCTTCAGCTACTTAACCAGTTTAACATTCAGGTATACGTCTTGCCCTGCTTGTGATCTGGCGATCGAATTTCTCATAGTCTGCTATTGAAACAGCTCAACCATTATGCGAACAAAGATGTTTATGGGCACGCGAGTGATAATGCTCAGCATTGACAGTTAGTTAAAATGCAAGGATCATACCAATAAAAGTGAGTCGTAAACCATCACGGGCGGGAAAAGGTGAACACTCATCCGATGACATTGATAAGCATGAAATGCTTTTAATAATGTCAAGTATCAGCAAACTTTCTCGCCGACAAAGAAATGCTGTTGTATGGGTACTCAAAAAGAATGTCATCATTATTAAGAAAGCTAAGAAAGCAAGCGTGAATTAAGTACTTGACAGTGATGCCACAATTAAACTAAATACGAACACAAACTACAAAATCACATTTGAATGTTGTTGCCCTTCGAAAAATTCGTTTAACAAAAATAAATAAAAACTTTAGAACATTAGTAAATGTCGTGTCATTTAAGTTAGAGCAAATAGTGACAGCAGACACCAAGTAAAGTGTCTACTTAAATTTATACAAGTCAATTTGAAACTAATAAATAATAATAAAAAACAAAATAACTGTGCAACTTGTACTGTCAGAGTACTTCATTAACTGCAATCACGTATGTGATGTGTATTCAAGTAAATAAAAATTTAACATATGTTTAACTTTCAAACAACTTTAAATCTATAACTGAACTTGGAAAACTCGCATATTATTTGTCATTTAAGTTTTGCATTTCATATCCATTTCTTACGTAATTCATGTACTTTTGCGTTCACAAAATGTATACTGAAAAAAAAGCTACTTTTTTCTGTTTTTCTAGGTGGGAAAACTAAACATTAGCCAAGAAATCATCTTATATTTATAACTTATTTCTGCATTAGAAGCAAGCAAATTTTTCACGCATACCAACTTGCTCGTATGAGTGACATATTTACATTTGTTTATTGCTTGAAGTTATTGTTTATGTCAACTGATTTGAACACATATACGTTTGCTTGCAGTTCAGTTTTGTATTAAAATACGTTAGTTGCAGGAAAATCCCACAAATATGTACAAATATGAAGATAGTTTAGGCTGTGTTCCAAATAGTACTCGTCCCCACTGGCACACGAATATGACTGCACTCATTTGGAACATTTCAACACTTGCACTCTTAGTGTCAACCGATAGTAACTGTTATGGATTCATGCAGATCCTACACGAAACTGCAAAACCGAAAACTATTTTTTAGGCTACTAACCATCCTTTCAAGATGCAAGCAAAGATGCTCCTCCCAAACTATTTAAACATTCAACTGATTTAAAAAATGCAAAAATAATAGGTGTACCAACTAGTAATAAAATATAAACATTTTCAAAACTTTAAAATCCGTTGGTTATTTGTAATATTTGTAGATGGCTTCTGAAAATATAACAACAGAAAATGTTGGTGGAAATATTTGTAACAACAACATGTAATTCAGCGTATGTGAAAAAAATCGATTGCAAAATTTGTATCGGACAAAGAAAAAGAGTTAATAAAACCGTGGTAATTTGGTCAAGAATGTATTATAAAATTATTTTGACCCGTCCTTGACTTAAGTTCTTTAGAGGCATTTGTGTATTGTTTCTTATACTGGCTATATCATGATAACTACACTGAAACAAAAGTAGTCTACTGTTGGAGGTAGGTACCATACTTCTCTTAAAAGTAGAGAAAATAATACAGTTTGGCTGTCAGTACTATCTGAATTTGTATGCGGATCTTTTCAACCTTATTTGTTGCAGTGTGCAGTGTGCACATACGAAGCCTTTTACTATAGGTACAGTATTTTAATTGGGAGTGATACATAGTTTAAATAATGCTGAACACACAAAATAAAATTTATTCGTGTATACACACCAATAAAGAAAAACAGATAACCGTACAAAATAGGTAAATTTTGCCGGGAGGGATGTATTTCTAGTTCGAAATTTACAAGGCCTAAATTTTGTTCATTTGATTCCTCTGCACAAGTGCCACATGACAAGTTCGACGTTTTATGAGTGAAATAATTGAGAGTGAAAGTAAATTTATTTAGCTGAAGAATGACACCTTTGTAATTTCACGTGAAATTACAAAGGTGTCATTCTTCAGCTAAATAAATTTACTTTCACTCATAAAACGTCGAACTTGTCATGTGGCACTTGTGCACAGGAATCAAATGAACAAAATATAGGCCTTGTAAATTTCGAACTAGAAATACATCCCTCCCGGCAAAATTTTTCGTACAAATTTGACAAAATTTACCTATTTTGTACGGTTATCTGTTTTTCTTTATTGGCCTGTATACACGAATAAATTTTATTTTGTGTGTTCAGCATTATTTAAACTATGTATCACTCCCAATTAAAATACTGTACCTATAGTAAAAGGCTTCGTATGTGCACACTGCAACAAATAAGGTTAAAAAGATCCGCATACACATCCGTACATCTTGCACGACTGACAATCGGCTCATTCTGCGTCATCGACCATCGTCGGTACCATTGAGTAAGGACTATCCTCACTCAATATCGGTAGCGTTCTGAGTCTCTCGCATGTACGCTCACACACACCTACATACACCGGATGTTCAAGACACAAACTTCGTGATATGGTTCCTTTTTTGAAATGTGGTAGTATGTCACAAATGTTGCGATATGATTCCCTTCATGAAATGAGGTAAAGTTATATATGCAAGTTTTTGATTAGCGAATTGAAAATTTAATTTGAAAACCCACATTTGCTAAAATAACCAAAAGTAAAGAAAAATAAATAATTAATTTTCGGGCTCATTTTAAAAACAAGTTCTGCAATATGTGAGAAAAATAGTTTCGAATACATTTAATTTTTACTAGATTAGGACGTTGGTGAAGCCTACTTTATGGTATAGAGTATTTTGCCATTGCATTTTTGTCTATTAAATGACACAGTTTTTACCAGGAGACACCAACAAACAAAAAAAAATAGTCACCTTGTCACAACACTCTCAAGTGCTCAAGAGAACCGTTTTCGAGAACATAGAAAATTCGCGGAAAATATGGAACCTTTCAGGTAGAGAGAGAGAGAGAGAGAGAGAGAAAGGGGAGAGAAAAAGAGAGAAGGCTAATTATTAAAACTGTTAGGTAGAAGGATGCCGATGTGCATGCGCGCTTGCCTTTACGCTGCCTACACCTACAAGCTTGGGAACCATCAACGCATGGACGTGCAGCAAGTTGCGTGCGTAGATATTGCAGGCATTTGTCAGTTCCCCGAAAGTGTTCGTGCCATCCGCCGCCTTTCCCTAACGGCGGAATCACAATGGCGCGACAAACGCGTTGCGAATGTCCATGATGCGTATAAAAAAATGTCAGACAACGTCGAGGTGACCCTAAGTGCTGACGTCACAGAAACCTCAGTGCTGATTGGTCGACATACTTTGTTACTAGCACCACAGGCATTCGCGTCGCTTCTGTCGCGCCATTGTGATTCCACCTTAAGGCGGTCACCTACTTCACGCTTCAAATTCGTTGTAGTGTGTTCGTAAACAGGTTTGTTCTATGAAACAATTCTACGTGTGCCCATTGTACCAACATATGAAAAGAAAACAAACTTCAGACAAGGTCGGAACCTCATTGTTAAGACACTACGCTCATTAAAAACACTGTTTCTAAGCCCTCCAAATGAATAAAAACAGCCTTTTCAGATTTACGTACATCAAAATGTACTAACAGGATGGATGTGAAACTCAGATTGCGACCTGAACTGAACTTAGTTGTAGACTTTACACCAATAAAATTATGTGGCCACCGCTTAGTGTCCCACCGTTCGGCGGGAATCTTGCACGATATTTTAAGCTTTGCTCGTCGTTGTGATGTGACATTTGATGCATCTTTCAAGGTCGCCCTTATGTCTCCGTCGTTACTGAGCGTCTAGCGCGCAGGTAGGCGGCGCTGTTAACACCTCTAGCTTGGTGCATATTTGTGTTAGCCCAGTGACGAGGATAGAAGCTGACAAAGGTTGGATGTTCGGCTGGTTGCGTGCAACATTTCCGCAGTCACCCGCCTCTCTAACCACGTCCAGACGCACTAGTCCGCGCTAGAAGTGAAAGCGGAGTGAGTACATTAAGTGCTAATAAAAAAAACGTTACAGAAATTTAGAAAAATTGATAATGGAAGGTATTACAGTGCTTATAATTCATTACAGTGTATATAACACTGTGTCAGAATAAACTGTTTAATTAAACAAGAGTAGAGCTAAAGAAAGATTTACTCACGCCATGAAGACCGACACACTATTGACAAAATTGTAATGCACTCCAACACACTTGTACGCAGTTAAGTGTAATATGCGAAAGAAGGAGAAGAAATAAGAGTGGGAGTAGCTTTTTCATATTAGTGTAATTAATGATCGAAAAAGAAAAAAATGAAGTATTCTTGAATATATGTTAACTGCACTTAAGAAAACTGGTTCAAGGACGACAAACAAAAAATAGCTCCAAGCACAGAGGCAGACTACCAGATAGTTTGTAGGTTTAATGTTGTCTATTAAGGGGAAAACTCTAAATTCTTACCCTACACAGCAACTCTCAATGGAAGCGCACGTTGATAACTCTCGTTACCCAGAAACCCAGCTCACTCGTAGGTGCAAATAACAATTTTTAAAGCATGAATAATCTACAGATAAAGCTCAACTCTTCCAGTCATATCCAAGGCATGACAAGCTCGAACACAAGCAGTAGCAAAAACATAATGTAAATTTATTCAAATTTAAGAACTATATCGCTAACCAAGTTGCTTTCCTCCTGCACATTTCCCGTATTCAATAAAATGCCAACGTTTATGTTAAAATATTTCAGAAATTAAAAATTGTTCTGGCTAATACACAAAAACAGCCCTAAATTTCTAATCTCCTGGATATTTACAACTCCCCTCTGCCAATGAAAGCCCATTTTCAAAAGTAACAAAACTTTCAATAAAATATATTAATATAAACACAACAGCGTACACTGAAATAAGGGTGGTCAAGACCCAGTCATAAACAGCCAAACACAAAGCTGGGTATCACAGACAGGAACACTCAAAATTTTGGAAAATAAAATTTTATAACAAATAGCTAAGCTGTATACTATACTATCACGATTTTCCTTGGAAGATAAAAACTCACAAAATTTTATTAGCAGTGGCTGTAGAATTTCTTTCTTACTTTACAAAGTTTCTTCCAATCCAAGCGCTGTGACTGAAAACTTTACAACATGGCTATTGAATAAATTTATGTCATAGTTTTATCTGACAACACAATTTTTCTATTTTTAATATGTTTGTCATACTGCTGCTTTTTCTTTGTCATTTACTAGCTGCTATGTTAAGTAAAACTGGTTATTCGTCGAGCAAATAAGTTTTTCTCCACACTGTAAGGTGACAGCATAAATCTGAAATAAATGAAACGTAGTAAATAGCGTTATCTGTTGGCATAAAGTGGGAAACAAATTAGTGTTCTTTCACAATTCCACACGTCCTGTATTGCAATACAGTGTAACTGATAATACCGTGTCTGTAATGTACATTATAATTTTTCAGAAGGGCGCAAAATACGTCAACAATTGTAAATATACAGTATAATGTTTTCCTGTATGTTTGGCAATGTGTGATAAAACCTGGAAGCATGGTATAACACAAGGACACATCACAATCCGGACATTAGTACCTCGTTTCTAGAAGCATTTTCTTTTCCTTTGGCATCTCTTGCACAGGAATACGCACCACACTGTTTGTTCGCCTTCTTCTCCTTATCTGTTGACAATATGGCTTCTGGGAAATGCCTTTCTGTTAGCTGCAGAGGAGTAGGTGAATATCCGGCCGAGCGGCAAGCTCGCACGAAATGTCAGTCGTGTGATACTTGTCAAGTATTTCCTGAACAAGAACGAACATAAATTTTTGGTGTGGCTTTTGCCCTCAAAATTTTTTAAAACCAAGAAAGCACTGAAAATGCAAATGTCCGGACAATTTTGAAAAAAGTTCTTGTAGTAAATTTTTCCTCTTTCCCGTGAGACAGTGTAATTTGTCAGATGTTAATCGTGTTAATCAACACCTCCTACGTCGTTGTTAAAATACCCAACGACTTCTAACAACGTCGCTGATTCTTTTCCAGCTTTACAAACTGCCACAGTACGTGTCCCATTAACAGTTGTGATCATATATACAGTACCTTCTTTTAAATTTTTCACGATACTGTTGTGACTTTCCCTCTCTAGTATGCCACAATCACACCTTTCAATTTGTCTTTTTTCCTAAGCAGTGGTGGATCTACAAGGGGGAGGGAGAGCATAACCCCTCCAGAGACTGTTAAAAAAAAAAACTAAATAAATGCCATGTAAAATACTGAAAAATATTACCTTACTCTTTTCCTAGGGCTTTATAAAAACATTTATGACATAATCATTGTTACAAGACTTTCTGTTTCAGCTACACATACAACAGTAATTTATACAATAAGCAAATTGTTTCCGTAACATTAAATCAAAAGTTTTGGTTCATCGATTCTTAAATGTTTTACGTAATTTGTTTTGTTATTCATTAAAATTCTTGCATGTTTTTCAAGAGTCAATACAATTATAGACGCATGTGGAAGCAAAAGATTAAGAATATATATATATATATATATATATATATATATATATATATATATATATATATATATATATATATATATACATATGTGTCAGAACGAAGGTTTTAACTTACGCTTAAAAATATAACTTTTTCTTAAAGCGGTATATTCAATTTTTTGATTCGAAACTCCGTAAACAGCACTATTTTGTACCTCAAAATACAAATTTTTTCCAGGGGAAGACCCCCGACCCCCAATTTTTTATTGAGCCGTGGCCATGTCTATTTTTCAAGGCATGGCTTCCCCCTAGGGTCTTAGTCGTTTGTAACCTAGAGCCAAGAGCTGGATCCACCCTTGTTCCTAAGAGAATCCAGCATACCTCTTCTTGAAAGTTGTACTGTCCCATACCCATAAGTACAGTACGGTTAACGATCAACAAGTCAGCTAAAGCAGGAGATGCATAATAACTATCCCAATGTCAGGCACTTACCTTTATTCAGCGATAGCATAATGAACGTCTTAAATATTTGGAGAATTTTGGGAGGTCATGATATGCTGCATCTAGTTCAACATCTTTTCCAGCGAAAATAAGCATTCTCCACACGTAGCCACTAGTGAACTAGCACAAATAAATTTTTTTTTATATCAAAATATGGTCATTTTGAAGGAATGTACTGCTTGAACAGCAACAAAGTCATGTAAATAACAATGAACATTTTTTTTTTATCACAAATAACAGGCCAGATGTTATGTAGCTGCGGATAGAGATGTGGGTTTTCAAAACTTGATTGTAAAAATCATTACAGCAAACAAAAATGTTTGTAGTCATGATTTTATAAATGTTGATGCTGTCGAAAGGGTATTTGGAAACAAGTATACCTTAAATTCAGGCTTCCAAACAATGCTGTGTAAAATGATGACAGCAAAAAAATCAAAGTTTATCTATGCTTGTTTTTTTATTCTTTGTAGTTGCATGAGAATCATATAAAATGTAGACAAAAAAAAAACTAAAATACTGTGCTCATGATATTTATCGAAATGTGCGCTACTTGTGCTTGTAAAATTACATCGTGTAGGTGTACGTGAGGAAGATGTAGCAAACGTACTACACACTGTGGCGCCGATGCAATCACTTGATCCTCTTCATCCTCAGAACTTAAGCAGCAGCTAACAGATTTAATTTTGTTGCCACATTCTGACCCCCACTAACACAAACATTGCTATCAGAATATAGACTACTGCTTGTATAAGACTACATCTGCTTCATTTACAACATGTAACACAGTAGGAGCCTGTAAACACTAGTGTGGACAGGGGGAGAAGAGAAGATAAGGAGGCGACACACAGTCGACAGCCGTGTAGTATCTGTTAGGAAAATATCGACCCTTAGTGTATACACGAAAATAGAAGGCGAAGGTGGCAGCCTGCAGAGGCGCGGAAAGGAGATGCATAGTAGAGAGTGGGAAATAATAAAAGCCGTTATTCAGTGTTGTGATGAAGAAACGACAAGTAAATGCTTGAGCATCTACAGAGAGCAACCAGCAAGAGCAGCAAAGTACACAGGAGTGAAAGAGATGTAGTCAAGATTCGTCAAGTCAGCAAAGAACGACCACATTAGCCACTAACCACTCCAGGAAAAAACAGATGCTGGAAATGTCAACATAAAGTATTTAATAAACTGTTACTTAGTTTGTTGCGGAACTGAAGGATATTATCATAAAATACATCCAGAGTCGATGAGGGTGAATACGATTAGTATCGAAAAGTGCCGGATTGCAAGGGTGGGGAAAATGGGAGATCCCCGAACAAAAAAACCGCCGAACTGCGACATCGTCCGACACGATCCTGCATGCGTAAATCCGGACGTCAAAACACACTTATGTCTAGGTGCTTACACGATGAAGCCAGCTTCGGAAGTTTCCGTAACTTTGATTAGGGTATGTCAGGTATCACGACCTCCCCTTACCCCATCCCAACCGCATTTGTCTGGCACTCACCCCACCTCCTCCACACTTGCGTCACAGAACAGCACTACACAGCTGTCGATTCTCGCCTCGTCTCCTTGCCAAACACATAGGCCTATTCACAATACAGCAAAATATAAAGTGAAACTGTTGGAAAAAATTTGAAATATTTAAAACAAACTATTTAAAAAAACATAATAATTTTATTATATTATTAGCAGAACATAGTAAAACATATAGTGGAAATGTTTAACAAAGTTATGATTTAAACACATTTTTACAAACTCACTTTCTCGTCTGTTTGTCTATACTGTAACAATAGAGGTTGTATTAATTTAGGGTTTTATTAACTTGCATTCTGGTCTCGCTGTTCTGTACAAATTGTGTAATACATTTTTAACTAACTTACTGATGAGATACAGTCCTGAAACTTTAGACATAGTTCAGAACTGGGTGTCTACGCTCGAGTTTTCGTTCGTATGCGAACCACACACCTGACTGCTCGAAATGCGCTGTTGGTATGCTTGAACATGTCTACCGTCCTCGTACACGAGATTTGTATACAAAAATCTACTCGAATGGTGGCCGGCGGCCGAATTGGGGATTTTGCATACGAGAAACCGTAAAAACCGATGCTATGGAGCAAGATTTCAACAATAAACATTGCATGTTATAAGTCGTTATTTTTTGCGATTGACTGAACCATACAAATTTGTGTCTTTTAATACTCAGCAAATTATTAACAAAATTGCACTAAAATAAAGGCAGTACAGTAAAAAAAAACATAATAAGAGTGGATAATTCATCCCCTACTTTGCCCTCCCGAGCGTGTATATAAGCGGCCACATAGCCGCGGAGCAGGACTTTAGTTCGCTACCACCAGGTCGAGGTAACATCTCCCGGTACTAGCAGGACAGCCTGGAGACCAGCTAGCTAGTAGTTAACATCAGGCGTTTCGGGTACATTTTTGGATTGTTGGAGGGCTGGAAGCCCAGGGAACATGAGCAGCATCTTGGGGATTTAAGGGGACTTTGTCAGCAAGGTGAGCTCTCGCGAGTTTCGGGGTTAGGGACCCGTCCTGGGTCAAGGGTAGGCGCCAGTTCCGACAATGAGGTGATCTGGATCGGTGTACGTCATTCCAGTAGTAGCGAGACCAACAATCCCCAGGTACCTTTCCCTCATCCAGTTTCAATTCTCTCGCTGTCATTTCATGGGGTAACGAATCAACTAGGGCCTAGTGGGGAAGAGGCGAGTGCAGAGCACTGGTGGACGAAGCTCGGGGTGCTTCGTGCCGGCGATGCTGGGCTACGGTGGGCGCGGAAGCACGTCTGGCCGGGCGCATGGTGGTCGGGTGGGGTCCCATGCTCGCCTAGTGTGGCGTAGTGACCGGCTTGCATGAGAGGGAAAGGCACCCAGATAGATATTACAATTACCAACCAATATCTCCAAATGTTTATTTTAATAAAATATATTAAAATCGAGATTCTACTAGACAGTTTTACTCATTCTCGATTAGTAGAGGTAGACTATTTGTTAGTCTCCAGACTTTTGAATGTTTCTGCTTCAGTATATCAAATCTGCCAGCCACCTTTGGTAAGTTCTGTTATAGCGTTGTGCCAAGGTCTTTATATTTGATTTGTCACACCAGTTTTTCTGTGCTTACACATAATTTTTTGCTTCTTCCGAGAGACAATAATTTATTATTTTTATGTTGTTGCTACGTTGTGTTATTCTCTACGTATTACACATAGTACACTATCTAGAGTTTCTGGCTCACCATAATGTGTGGCTACGCGAATTCTGTATACATTACATACATAACTCACCACTACACTACACATTAAAGAATTTTTGGCACACCTTATTGTGGGGCCCCTACATTATGGGGCCAAGTACATTCCTTACAAAGTGATTATGTAATGCATGCACACTGCGACATATTACAGGGCCATGAGAGACATGCCTAGTACACACATATATCTCTTTTATACAAGAAAAAGAATATATAATGTGAACACAAAGTTAAACACTAGCTAGCAAAACTGGCTAAACGTGTTTGGGAAAAGTCACAAAATACTGTGGGCAAAATGCAACCCTTTGAAAATAAACGACCTATTATGGGAGCATTTCAATCATTACAAGCAACACGACCTATCAGAAGACAGGTGCACTGTCACTGGCCAAACTATACAAGATCCTCAATTTTCCAAATGTTACAGTCAGTCTGCTGGAGTTTCTCAGATTTTTTGTGTGCCTGAAGACGAGAACAGATACTAGGCCCCAAAACGTCATTTCTGTTGTCGTTGAAGGGCACCTACTATATTTGCCCGTGTTATATTAATTCCGTTGTATTGTCTACAACCATTTCTGTCACTGTGTTCGTGTTGTCCTCCTCATCTCTGTTCATCATTGTCACCATATTTATGTTCAGGTAAGTGCCACGTTATGTAAGGTGCAACTTATGTGAATTTGCAGTTTCTCACAATTTTTTTGACAGCAATGCACCAATGTGATAAAGCACGGAATGAGAAGTGGAAGCTGATAACAGAACAGCTAACAAGGCAAACTTGTGATGCTCGCTGTCGCTTTTCCATTCTCTTCTCTGTTTTGTTGATCACAGCAGCTGCAAACAGCAGTATTTCTTCTTTCTTATCTCAGCTGAAACAGAAAAGTCTGTATGGTTGTATACTGGCGTAGTGATACATCGCCCAGAATTCTGGTGTTAAACACCCTTGTGAACCTTTTTGAAGAGACTGAGTGTGTGTGCCTAAGGCCTTTTGAACTGTTCGGGCTATTTGAACGGCCCGCCCGTTGTGTCGGACTTCGTCGGGTCTCCTCGGCAATCTTTGGCTCCCTCCCTTCTTCCCTTCCTTGCCTTTCCCTCCCTCGCTGCCTAGGCCGGCCGCCCTGCTCTCGAGCATCGTCTGTCTAATACCGGCTGCCTCGCCATCTGCCTTGCTAGTAATCACCCGTCGGTGCCCCGTTGGCTATCATGCGTTTGCGGTAAGTTTAAGTTCGTAGTTTGGTTTTATTTTGGAGTCGTTTGTGCTTCGGGTGCTTCGGCCCCTGCCCTGTAAATCGCGTGGTCATTCCTCGTTTTCCTTTCGCTTTTAGCCGACAGCGTGCCGATGGGTGACTTTGGTTTTGATGGGTAACTCTAACAGCCCTATTTTATTGAGTGTTCGTGTTTTATATTTGCCCCTGCATAACGGCGATTGCTGCCCTTCAGGAGATTCTTTGGAATTTTAATGTACATGATTTCTGCTGGATTTGTCGTGGTTAATACGACCAGTTATAAATAAATCAGTTGTGGTCTGTTTACGTGCTTTCTCTTACTTTGAATGTTACCGGTTAGGGATTAAACCCGTGTGTTAAGAGTGCCGCTTACGGCACAATTCTGCGCGACTCTGCTCGGGTTTGATTCCCGAGTGGTTGTTGCGACTTCAGGTATTTTTGTCTTGTTATTTGAGGTTATTGTTCTTTTGAGATGGCGCTCGTTAATGGCAGTCCTAGTTTTGTGTACACGATGGAGTACCTGGAGTTGCGCGAGTATATGCGACAAGCAGGTGTAGAGCTTGAAAATAGTGAAGATGTAACAGCCCTTATAATTCGTGCATTGTCATATGTAAACCGACTGTGTCAGGTAGAATATGCCTGTTTGGGTGGGGCGTCTGTTGACGGTCCGGTTACTGCGACGCAGACCATGCTAATTGCGCATTTGTCCCATATTCCCGTTTTGGGTGTGATTGAACCTGAGGAGGTGTTGCATTTTTTGGTATTAGTCGACCAGACAGTCGGGTTGTTTCCCAGTGTTCGGGAATCCTTGTTTTTGACATGTTTGTCGGCTCGCGTATCAGGTTATGCGGTGATTATGTTGGGGAAAGTGACACGGAATGAGGTGACGTATGAAGTCTTTAAGTCAAAGCTGTTATCGCACGAAGGTTCTCCGACGATTTGGTTGGGCCTTAAGAGACGTTCTGTGTACTGTTTTCCACGACAGGATGAGACGGTGCCAGATTTTGTGCAGGATGTGTTGGGTTGTGCTCGCGCAATGAATATGTCCCGATATGAAGCAAAATTAGTTGTATACATAGTTGATCATCTCTCGCCTGAAGCTCGGAGACATGTGTCCAAGCCCAGGATCGTACGACGATCTGCGTTCGTTGGCACTTGGAATTAAACAGGAACTGAATGTGGAACGGGAATTTTATCAGTCCGTAGCTCCCCTCTTCCTTTGTGCCCAGTTCCGTCTAGTGGCGCGGGTTGGCACCAGCCTGTGGATAGTGTGTTAAAGGTGATCCCTGGTGTGGGTGTTCCTACCTTGGTCTCGTTATCTGCACCTCATATCGCGTCAGTCAGCTGATCAGCACTTCAGCTTCGTCGTCATCGTTCGCGTCTGCTCCCCAGGTGCGATGTGGGAACTGTGCCGAATTTGGGCATCTTTCCTTGCATTGCCAGAAACCGCGAGTTTCGCGAGATCAATTATGTTTCCATTGTAGTAAGCCCGGACATCTGAGGTTTGCTTGTTCGGGAAATTAAATGCCACCTTTCGGGATTGCGCGGGCTGATTGTTTCGTGCCATTTGACTGTCACTGGGAAAATCGTGCGGCTTCGGTTGATACCAGGGCATCGCACTCGTTTGTGCATAAGGTTTTTTTTTGCAAGAGTTGATAAAAAAGAATTCGCATTTGTCATTGTGCATTGATGATTCTGTGGTCATGTCAACGTGCGTCGCAAGTTGTGGAATGGTGCACTGTGATTGTGCAGCTGATCTGCATGTAAAAATAATTTGTTTTCAAGGACATATCGGTTTTGGGTCTTGTCTGACTTAATTGCCGATGTTATTTTGGGGGTTGACTTTCATACCCATGTTCACTCTGTGGTGGATGTCGATGCGCGTTGTTTGTATTTCAAATTTGCTCGTAAGTTTTCCTGCCCTTCGGTTTCACGTGTGAGTCGCTCTCTGGCCCCGTTAGGGTGTGTGACTGGAGTGGATAATGCCCGCGCTCAGGATTTGCAGGCTGTTTTGGAGGAATTTCAGGACATTATTACGCCTAGGATTGGGAAGTGTGATGTACTCCCGTATCACTTCTCCGTGACTGATAACGTCCCAGATAGGCTGCCTTACTACACTTATAATCCGCCTAAGTTAGCCATCATGTGTAACATTGTTGATAAGTTGTTGCAAAAAGGTGCGATTTCTCCGTCCATTTCAGATTATGCTCCTCCCGCCTTCCTTGTGAAGAAGGGTGCCGGCGCCGGATATCAGCATGTCACTGACATGAGTGGAGTGAATCATAAAATCAATTTAGGTACATCCCTTACATGCTCCTACCGTTGACTCCACATTGTAGCACAGACAAGGCGAGCATTTTCTCGATAATCGATCTGAACTTGAGTTTCCACCAATGCCTTTTGCATCCCGATTGTCGTAAATATACCGCCTTTTGCACGCAGTGGGCCCAATATGAGTTTATTTGTATACCGATGGACGCCTGTTTTGGGACCATGCATTGTCTCGTGTGTTGGATTTTGTATTGTCTGACTTCAAATTCAGTTTTGTCTACAATTACATGTATGCTATCATAGTGTATAGTAGGAACATCTTGAACACCTTCGTGAAGTGTTAAGTCGTTTACGTGAGGAGGGTTTAACTGTGAATCCAAGTAAGTGACGTGGGCTGCTCTGTGAAATTCCTCGGTTACACAGTATCTGGTGGACAGTTGGTCTTGGATCCGAGTCGGATGAGTCCGATCGGTAATTTTCCATGTCCGAAGTCAGTAAAGGGCGTTTCCTGTTTTATAGGTCTGTTTGGATACTATGCCCGATTTATCCCGCTCTTCACAGAGCTCGCTGCCACTTTGAATGCTCATAAACGCAAAAATGTATCTTTTGCTTGTGGCGATGAACAGGAGCGCAGTTTTGTTGCTATTATAGCTGCTTTAGCTTCTGCTCCGGCCCTTGCATTTGCCGACTTCGATCTACGGTTCGTGTTGCATGTGGACGCCTCGAGTGTAGCTGTAGGCACACTATCGGTCAGTGGTGCGACTGGGTTTCACCAGTGGCCTTTGCTAGCCGTACCCTGACCGAGGCAGAGCGTCGTTTGAGTGCCTTTGAAAAGGAAGCTCTTGCTTGTGTATGGGGCACTGGGGAGTTTGAGTCCTTCCTTAGTGCAGCTGAATTCGATCTGTGTACCGACAACTAGGTAGTTTCATGGTTATTAGGTCATGCTAATGATTTTAGCAAGCTTGGGCGGTGGGCTTTTCGTTTGTTGAAGTTTAAATTTGTAATTAAGCACATCTCAGGAGCTACTAATATGGTGGGGGATGTGCTTTCCCGCATGTACTGCCCTGATGATTATGATTGTGATCCCAAGAGCTCTCCGCACGTTGTGTAGCATTTACCACTAATCCTTCCTTTTATAACAGACTCCAGGATGCTCAAGCTAGCGACCCTGAATGTTAAGACATTGGGGCACGGTGGCGCAAGGTGAAGAGATTCCATACCACGTGATTGATGGTTTGGTACACTATGTCCTATTTTCACACTTTTCTGTTTGGAGTTAATTTGGGACGTACAGGAATTTTACTTAAACTAAGTTCACAATTTGTTTGGCCTTGGATTTGCGCGATTACGTTCGTCACTGTAACTTGTGTCAGCGAGCGAAAGCACTGAACATGCATTTAGTCCTACGACTCGTTCTCTGAAGGGAAATTTGTATGTTATGATATTGCTTGATACCTTCAGTAAATTTTTGATTCTCATTACCATGTGCAATGTAAAGAGTGCAACGATCGTACGGCTATTGATCGAACATGTACGGCCTACCTTTGGGTCTCCTACGAATCTTGTGACTGATAACGCTCCGTATTTTTGCTCTACAGTTTTTAAGGATATGTGTTTTAGATGGGCTCTTAATCATTATATGTCAAGTCCTTACTACCCTTGTGGTAATATGGTTGAGAGATTTAATTGAAATTTGAAGGTGACTTTGTCTGCTCTCTATCATTCACAACAGTGTGATTAGGACGTTAATTTGGACTGGCTTCAATTCAGCTACTCAAGGGGCCATGAAGAACACTCTAGCCAAGATTTTGTTTGGTAGAGACTTGTTGCACCCTCTGTTGAAAGAGTGGGGTGTCCCGTCCCCGTCCTCTCCCTTATCCGATGGTCAGCATGAACTTCTCAGTCACCAGACACTTGGCAATCTCACCGAGTCCAATTACAAGACCCAGGATCGGGTGAATGCCCAGCGTGTCACAAGTAATTTCCAGGTGGGTCAGAGGTTTTTTTTGTTGTTCCTTTGATTTGCCATCGCGTATGAACGATGTTTCTAGCAAACTCATTCTTCTTTATGCAAACCCTTACCATCTTACTGCAAGATCCCGCCTCAGGGCGAACTAATCGCAAGGCCCACGTCAGCCACCTAAAGGTAGCAGTAGATGATGAGGAAAATGACTGATTCTAATTTCTGTTGCAGGGAATCATTGGATTGTTTTGTTTTTGAAGACTGCAGCAAGATACAAGTTGTACGCGTTGTGGGTGGTTAAGGGGTAGTATGGACTTTGTGTGGTATTTAGTTTGTTGTTTTTTGTGATAGCTGGTTTTGTTGTGTGTGTTCTGTGTGTCGTGACAGTCGTATTTCCCTTTGTTGTTTGTTCAGCCATTTGTGTGCAGGATCTTGCTAACTTATGTCTATTTTCTATCATAATTTAACTGATAAGCTTTAAAATTTTGGGTCCAATTGCTTATGTAATTTTTAAGTTTCTGCCAACATACCTGGCATGTGTATTACATACAGTGCTATGCTGTTAATCATTTAGATGTTAGATTTTTTTAAACACCATGTTTAGAAACACGTATGGTTGATCGATTATTGTGCCATATTTAGTGAGTTATATGATTCAAGTTTTTATATTGCTTCTTGTATTAAAGCATTGGATTTTGCAATCAATTTTTTTTATTGTTTGCTTTGAGTACCTTTTTTGTTTTGTAATGTTCTTTTTTGCATTTTCGTATTCAGGTTTTGGTATGTATTAATGAATTTATTGTCTATTTGTTTCATTTGTTGTTTCATGTGTGGCATGTACCTACTCAAGGGCTGGCCTTTCCAAATACCAGTTTTCCCCAGAGGAGCCATGTGATCTTCTTCGTTGCTGAGACTTGGATGTCCCGAAAATTCTGGCTGCACATGTCTCGAGCCCATCACTGCCCCCTCCATCCCAATGTGGGATCATCATCGGTACTGTCATCCGTCTGAACGGACTTGGACCGTTTGTGCTTCCGCTGTCAAGACTTTTGAGCAGTATTTGTGGTTTAGCAGGGGGGAAGGGTTGTACTGGTGTTGTAATTCAGCAATCAGAATTCTGGTGGTAAACACCCTTGTGAACTTTTTTGAAGAGACTGAGGTGTTATCACTGGATGGGCCTCTTGACTGTGTGTGTGCCTAAGGCCTTTTGAACTAATTGGGTTATTAGAACGGCCTGCCTGTTGTGTCGGACTTCGTCGGGTCTCCTTCAAGTTTTGTGTTTTCCCCTGCATAATGGCGATTGCTGCCCTTCAGACGATTCATTGGCATTTGAATGTACATGTTTTCTTTTGGATTAGTCTTGTTTAACACGACCAATTATAAATAAATCAGTTGTGGTATGTTTACTTGCTTTCTATTATTTTAAGTGTTACTGGTTAGGGATTAAACCCGTGTGTTAAGAATGCCGCTTACGGCACAGGGTATATTGCCACAATATTATTTATGCAGACATTACTTGTTCATGGGTAAATTGTTTTCAAAGCATAAGTATGAATGATCAAACCAGACTCAAGACAGTAAGATGCATAAGTTGGGATGTTGTAAAGCATTCATACTGGGATTGAAAGAGTAATCAAAATAATAGTATTGATACTCTTTTGAAACTAGTATCACAAGAAAAGTTTCAATCATTAATTAATAATCACTTAAAATAAAACTCAGTCAAAATTGCTCAAAATTAAGTTTCTTCTTCCATAGTGTTCTATAAAGAATGCAAACCTATTTTCAGCAGTAGAGTATATTTTTTGGTACATTTTGTATGTTGACATTATTTCTTTATAAGACTGGATTTCTTAGTGTTCTGTTTTCATATTTACAAAATAATATACAGTAGAAACCTGTTATAACGTTTTTCAAGGGACCTATGAAAGAATGTTATATGCTGGAAAATGTTATAAGCAGGAATCAATATTTGTATAAACTAATAAATAGATATTGCACAAAAGTAACTTAAAATGTCATAGTTTATATACAGCAAATAAAACTTAAAATGTGATTAAATGAGGCTGTAGTAACTACGACATAAGAAAAATGTTTAATACTTACATTGTGTGTATAATAGAGGCTTTCCCTCTTGTCTTGTGTAGGTTCACAATCGTCATCTTCAGAATCACTGTCTCTAATATCACTGTAATGTACACTTATGACACTTTCCCAGGCATAAATTGGTTTTTCAGTTTTTTAAGCCCTTAGCTTGGTTATTTTATCTAAAATAATACAGTTAAGAAACATTTTACCCGAGTTGTGGTTATTGTCTAGGAATAAAATGATGTTATATGCAGGAAATGAAAATACCAGTTTTATTACAAGCAGGAAATGAAAGCATTATGCTTTATGGAAAAATATTGAGACCAAAGAAAAGTGATGTTATATGCAGGAAAGTGTTATGTGGGAATGTTATAACAGGATTCAACTGTACTTACTATAATAACCCAATAATTAGATCTTTTCTCTTTAAAAGTGTCGATTCAAAAATACCCAGTATCAAAAGAAAAGTATCGATACCAGTATCATGTCAGTAGTATCATAACATTTTATGTATGAGGATTTGCTTAGGAATAAACATGGAAAACTATGATAGCAAATTACTATTACAAAAGAAGAAATTGCATGATTTTGACAAATACCATATTTACGCGAGTATAAGACCCGCCCGTGTATAAAACCCACCACAATTCTTAATTACCATAACTATAACACTTAAATATATGTATGTAACACCCATTGACGTTCTTCAAGTGAGAGTCCTATGGTTGACATGCTGTTACAGTCACCCCTGCACACAAGATAATGAACGCACCAAAGTTATTTTTACTACAGTGGCACTGTTGTTCAAAGCGAGTTACGACTGGGTGTGGAGATTTATGAAAAGAAAACAACTATCAATTTGTTTGTGGATTTTGGCAGCTTGGTGTTCCAACTCCGAAGAAGTGATTGTCAAAAGCTTCAAAGTGACTGGTATTTCTTGTGAATTGGACAGCACGAAAGATGATATGCTGCCTGATACGCTGAACATGCTTTCTAGCAGCGATTCCAGCAGTGATGAAAGTGATGAGTAGTAGGCCCAGTAACATTGACTGAAGCCTACATGTTTTTCTTTGGGTTTTTGTAAATAAGGCGATTTATGAAAGTTATTGTTTTTGTATTATGACGATGGCAAAGGAGACGTGAAATTGCTTTGTTTATCCTACGACTTGAGAGAAAAAATGGCAGCCCCCATCTTTGTTTATGCGATCCTTACCCGAATTATTGTGTGTTTAAAAATAAAAAAAAAAAATTGTTTTCTGAATAGTTTTTGTGTGTTTTCAGTTGAAACCTAGTTGCGCATTAGTATGATTGTGTTCAAAAGTAATATCCGAAAATTTATTTTTGAGATGAATTTTTTTTTATAAAAAGTTGGCTTGTGTATAACACCCACCCAAGTTTTATATGCTGTTTTTTGGTTAAAAAATGTGGGTGTTATACTCGCATAAGTACTTTAAGTCAATTAAAAAATTTTTGCTAGTTACATAAGTAGGGCCTGGAAAATTTCGGTGTTTTGAACATGCCAAAAGCGGTAGTTCCAAATTAGAAAAGCGGTGGTTTAATGTCGGTGTTTTCATTATGCAATTGAAACATTACGGACCACTGAAATGTTAAAAAATATTTCAGTGATGAACATGGTTGCCATATTTAGTAAAGAATCTAGTAATACACTGAATTTACTAAATAATAATCAGTGAACGTTATTAAAAACTATTGCACTGCATAAAAATTTTCAAAAAATCTCATACATGTAAACTAATAAAAACACATTGTAGTCTAGTAAAGTTATGCAAATTTATGGCCATCTGGGGAACTAATTGCAACAGAAATGAACCCAACGGTTTCTTAACGGAAAAAGTCTAAGGAATCCGATTCTGAAGTGTCTACCATCGCCAAAGGTGTAGGATAGCCGCCATTTTGAAAAAATAACACTTTCAAATAAAAAATAATTAATTACTTCTAATTGGTACATTTTACAAGAAAAATTATGGGAACAAAATTTAAAGAATATAAAATTTCCTGTAAGACACTTTTTGTTTCATCAATATATCATATTTCATTCTCAAACTACACAGCTTGAACTATTTCCAAAAAAGTAACATAACTTCCTTAAATCTGCATTTTGGCTCAAATGAGCGAGAATATCAAAGAAACTGTGCATTTT